>MJUU01039888.1:10267-22215 GCA_002080025.1 Modiolus philippinarum
GGGGGGGGGCATGTGTCTACTTTTGAAATTTCGCTTCTGTAAATTTTCAACAAATATATATATGGTAACATTGATGGTTTCAGCAACAAAATATTACTAGCTATATGTGTTGGTACATATATACACGACTAGGTTTTAAAAGTCTTTTGAAAGTGCCACGAATCATATTTATTTGAATAATGTTGGCCGGACTTCAATGAGAGATTTTTTTATATGCAGATACAAAAGATGCAAACAATGAAAGATAGTTTTATCAAATGAAAATAAAAAAAAGATTTTTTCCTCATTCTTCTTTTGTTTTCAACTGATCTGCATCTTGAACCTACAGCATTTCAAATAATTTTTTGTCAAAAGCTTTCTTGCCGGAGCCGAAAAAACCCAAAATACCAAGCACATATATCAATACCAACAATAATATAGACGTTACGCCGCCTCCTTCCACTTGGATCAACTGATGACCTACATAAATCTACATAGGTCATGTGGATTGTCCCTTTAAATAAGTGGAATGAAATAAAGATTGTCACAAAAATTCCAGTGAAAATCAGAAATTCAGATCGGACAAAAGAAATGGTCACCAGTGCTATTAAAACCTACGGGAAAATCATATTTTGATCAACTCAGAAACGTTCCGATATGACTAAAATAGGGCCATCAGTGTGGAACATACTTAACATAAAACCCTATGAGAAAACATTATATTCCACTTTCTGCGTTGTTGAAGCAACTGTTCTGGAAAGATGTAGGGAAGGGCCTCAACAAAGATTGCACATTTCGATCAGCAAAAACACCTGGCCACCACACTGAACTTAGTATAACATTGGTCTTATGTGCATTTTGATCATGTCCTCTGAATTCTACCAAGTGTTACAAAAATAAATAATATTTTAAACATCGCCTCTGAAACCCCTTAAGAAAATTCAAACTTCACGGGAATGTTTTATACAATAATTACTATTGTATTTGGAGCCGCAAGCACAGAATATAGTTTTTGACCATATTGGAAAAACTTCATTTGGCTTTGAAGCCAATTTTATTAAACTTCGGTGGAATTATATGTAGGGAAGGTCTTTTACAAAGATTACTCGTTTTGTGTTCATTTCAGAAAAACATGGCGACCAGCGTGGAACATAGTTTGACTCTATGAGAATTTTTTTCAAGTGAGCGATACAGGCTTACTTGGTTTCGAAAGAATTTCTCATATGGATGCACTATCACAATTTCAAAATTGAGAAATTTTCTTTTCTTTTACTTATTTTTTTGTTTGTTTGTTTGTAATTTCAAAATGTTCTTACAATCGACTTGATGGGTGCCCTTTGTTTGTCTATATGTTGTTATTGTCCACCATATTGTGACACTGGTGCTTTTGTCGGGCTCTGGATAACAGTGAATGTAATGATACTTTGCCAGTATAATTAATGTTTGTTCGAGCAACGCTACATCCATGGCAAGCAAAAATATGAGTTCAGCGGTGCTCAACATTTAGCGATGAATTCCGCGAAAACCGGTGCTAGGGGCTGTCTTTAACTTACTGTAAGGTATGAGCAAAGCTCATTATTGAAGGCCTCATTGACTTCAAGATGAAGAAAAACAATAAAATAGTTTTTCCATTGCTTGGTTTTTTAACGTATTTGTGGATACTTTGTTTAATTTGCATTTACTCCATATCAATTCATTGTAATTTATTTAGTCGTTGTTTTCCACAGAAGATAAAAATAATTCTGTTTTAATTTCTAGATATTTTTGTGTGGTTTTGTCGTACAAATTGTATTTCAGTAAAGCTTACTTAATGTAAAGAAAAAAAAAACATTGCATGGGTAACATGAATATTAATAGTAGAAGTGTGTTTTTGATACAAAAACGAATGTGTCCCTCAATATTCTATGGTAAAAAGGGGCATAACTCCAACAAAATTGGCCGATCAATCCGGCTAGACAGGATGACAGCAAGGCATGATGGTCAATAATCCTGTAAAGTTTGGTCGAAATGCAATGGAAAATGTAGGAAAATGGGCGTCCACAAACTTTGTGACGGACGGACAGTAGTACGACAGACGGAAAAGATAAAAACAATTTGTTTCCCCCTTGTGAGTGAGGTGAGACATAATAGCTGACTGATTTATGATTTTAGAATCCCCCCTTTCCTCGTTCCTGCTTCGGTATATTCGTTTGCCGATGTATTGCATACTTTTTATGTATACTTACTGGGCTAGTGGTTGTCTTGAACTTACTGTGAAGCTTGAACAAAGCTCATTGTTGAAGGCCTCATGGTGACTTCAAGATGAATAACAACCATAAAAGCGTTGTTCCATGCTTGGTAAAACCATGTACTAAAAAAGTATTTGTAGGGACTTTGTCTCACGTGTATTTACTCCATGTCCCTTCATAACTAATCCTAACATTTTGCAAGGCCGTATGCCAAAGTCCTTGTTGAAGTTGAAGTACAATACAATGTTGAACCCATTTCTTCCATGTTTTATTAATAGAGGGGATGTACAAGTATGGAGTCCGAGATGGGGAAAATGTGAAAAAGGGTCTTAAATTTTGAGATTTATTTTGGTAGGTTTTTGTTAAAATTCGTTGTATAGCACCCTAGAACCAAACTAAATATTTTGAAGGGCAAATGTTTATACACCTGAACAAAAAATTGGTTTTGGTTCTCGTTGTCCTTCGAGTAGTACCATCTTCCTAAACACTGTAAAAATGTCTTAAATATACACCAAAGACTATTTACAACAATGGCAACAATGGCGAATCCAGAGGGAAGGTGGTCCGGGGATTGAAACCCCTTTTTTTCTGGAAAATTTTAAAAATTTCATTTAGAATTTGATCACAATTGACAAAAAATTGTCAAAAAGTAGACTTGAAACCCCTCTTTTCAAGGACTGGACCCGCCTGCGTGTTCGACTGCTAATATGTCAAAAAAAATACAGGTGTAGTATATATTACTTTTATTTCTAGGAAGTGCATGTACCACACAGCACATGCCATAATTTTCGACAACATTTGAGCATATTTGAAAATGGCCGAACATAGGAACAAAATAAACTGCTGAATGTCCATACTTTGTTTATACAGAGGTTTTTCACAGGTTTCGATATTAATCTAAAGACCAGCTTCTGACCATCTTTGAATAGTTGCAAATCTATTGTACAACACCCATGGACTATTTTCTATCATGTTTGGATCCTATATCCGTTCAGTGGTTTTAGAAAAGATCTTTGAAACTGTTCCTAAATAGTCAAAAATTTAAACTATTTTTTCATCCAAGCACTATAGTAGTAAAGTTTTGTTCCGGTTGAACAAATACGTGTAGTATCAGAGAAAATCTAAGAATATTTCCCGATACGGTCCGATGTAAATCTATGTTCCCCGCTGGCGGCCATCTTGGATAAATTGTGAACCTGAAAACTAACCTAAGACTATTGAGACTAAGTTTTGTTTCAACTGAACCAGAAGAGTTGTTTCAGTGAAGATGATCCAATCATGTTTTTTTCTTCAATAGAGTCCAATGTTGAAATATGTTCACCACTGTCGTAGCTATCTTGAATAAAAACGCTGCAAACCTGAAAAACGGAATTTTAAACAGGGGAATTTCCAACCACTATATAGTAGTCAAATTTAGTTTCATTGACAAAGTAATTCAGGGAAAGATCTCTGAAAGTGTTGCCAAATAGTCCAAAGTTAATATACCCCGCTATGTGGCGACTATCTTGGATACAGTGACAACAAGAAAATAAAGATTACAAAATACAAAAGGCTCTCAAGAGCCTGTATCGCTCATCTGGACAAAGACCTTCTGACAATCCCAGAGGCAATAAGTGAAATGTTCTGTTGCCACTTGCGTCCACCTTGGAAGACATATGATCATTATCAATACAGATTTTTAAAAGAGACCACCCTACACTAATGTGACAACTGTTCTGTAATTTCTGAGAAGACGTCTGAATGCATAGTCCTTTGCAACTCAAGTTCTCGGCTGGTGGCCATCTTGGATCAGAAAGGAACATAAAAATCACAAACTTTGAAAACGGCCCCTTGCAGACTATTGTAACCAATATTGGTTCAGATTGGCTAAGTGGCTTCAAAAGAGAAGACATTTGAATGCATTTCCCATAAGGTCCCTTTGTTAAACTATGTTCTTCACTGGTGGTTATCTTGAAAGAGGTACGAACATAAATATCACAAACATTGAAGGAGACTACTCAAGGAGTGTTGTGACTAAGTGTGTTTCCAACTGGCTCACTGGTTTCAGAGGAGACAATCTTTAAATGTATTTCTCATAGGGTCGCTATGTTAACCTATGTTTACAGCTGGTAGTCATCTTTGATGAGGTGTGTATAAGCCAGACTAAATATTTGAAGGGTACTACCCAAGTGTTGTATTGTGACCAAGTTTGGTTCCAATTGGTGCAGTGGTTTCAGAGGAGAAAATATTTAAATGAAAAGTTAACGACGGACGCAAAGTTATGACAAAAACTAACCCTGGTATAGACAGGTGAGCTAAAAACTTTATCACAGGGACAACACAAGGATTTTGATTCATGTTACCCAGACGTAGAACGTCAAAATATGGCCTTATCTGCAACATTAACAATTTTACATGCAGTTTTAAGTACCACTCAAATTAAAGTGTTCAAATTCCTTGAAGTGGAATGATAATTTCGATGATACCACATCCTAGAAGTCTAACTGTGTGTGGGGGATAGTGGTCCAGACTGGACAGACATTCTACCTTGTCTGAGGTTCTCAGATACAGTGTGTGTGTGTGTGTGTGTGTGTGTGTGTGTGTGTGTGTGTGTGTGTGTGTGTGTTGCATTAAAATGCATGTACATGTATGTTGTAAATAAGATTCTTCATTTCGACAAACTGAACTGCGGATTGTGAAGTTAAAAATTGAAAGAAAAACATACAGGACTATGTTACGTATCGCTCCTTTCATATATAAAGGAATGATGAAGTTTTAAATAAAGTAAATTGTGAATTTCAAAAGAAGCACACACCTCACACGACTTTAAAGAACGAGCCGAGTTCAAAGGAGTTGGCACCTATAAAGTACGACAAAGGGAAGTGTATCGTAGACCTCGACACAAGTTCCTGAATAAAGTGGTAATTGGTTTTGAAGCAGATGCAAAACGCAGCTTCAGCTCGGAAATCGGTAAATAAAACTATCAAAATATAAAATTTCTGCTTAAAAACTATCATCACCTGCAGAAGGTTTCAATGAAATGAGGGAACACTAAATCGATTGTGGCTCTTAGGTGTAGGTGAAACAGGCATTATTTCGGCCGTGTATTCCTTCTTTTTGAAATTAAATGCACTAGAGTAGAACTGGTACTAGTCCCAGAGTAGAATATCCACAAAATCTAATAGGCTAAGGGACCGACCATTTAACTTGAAAAGGGGGGGGGGCTATGTTTTTTTTCTAAAAAAAATATTTTGGATCTGATTTTATGTGAAAAAATATTTTGGCTGCCAAAATGATGAATAAAAAAATTCTGAATGAGGCTTTCTGCCCAATTTTGAAAAAAAATATTTTGTTGATACGCATGCAAAAAAAAATAATTTTCTGTCCAGAAAAAAAACCATAACCCCCCCCCCCCTTTTCAGGTTAAATGGTCGGTCCCTAATCAAAATGGAGTACTGAACGTGGCGGAATAAGCTCCAAGTTTAAAAGTCAGCACCATCTTCTACGTTTTGAGAACTAGCCCCGGACCATCCGTATCAGCTTTGACGGAAAGACTACTAGTCTCTGTGCGTAATCGTTCGTCATTTTTCTTTTTGACATAAAACTGATGTTTGCCGGGGTATAACTTTGTGATGAGAATATACAATAAGCCTTGATACAAACATTACTTGTTTTCTTTCTTTATTTCTATTTGCATGCCATATTGTTTTACCCCTATTTTTATTTTCCTTAAATGATGTGCAAGTTAATGCTTTTTTGCGTAAAGGGAACTACGCACCTGGATGTACAAATTGTTGTTAGAAATATACTTGGAACGAAAGTACGTTTACATAGGCACCTCAGAAAATAGCTAAAATACGAACATTCTAAAACATAGTAATCAATAAATTCCATACTGTTTCGGGGAGTAGATGGGTGACCTTCTTTTAAAAAATATTTTTGTCACGTCTTGGCAAAGTTTGCAAACCTCCGCGATCTACACAAAATTCTCATCCGATGTGCAGATTCTGTCACTAAAACTTCAACAGATTGTTTGTGTGTAGAAACATACAAATCAACGAAGTCCTCCCCAAAAGTCATATATCTCTTGATTATGCGAGGGGATAACGCTTTTGAAACAATGTTTTTTTCACTCGTTTGTTTTTAATTTGTAAATAATGCTCACCTACTTCACTATTAAATAGTGATCTCGGTGTATGTTCTCAAGGCCGGGGTGCAACACGTGCTCATCAACACGTGTGTTTATTTACATTGTATGTATTTATTTACATGTACCGACCAATCAGATAATGTCCAATCATATTCCAGTACCAATTTTTTGGTAAGCCTCGTTTTAGCGTTACAAGTAAATATACTACGTGAATCCAGACTCTCCATTTTCAATGTAAAGAGTCTGAATGATCCAGACTATGACATTATATGAGGAAGGCGCTACCTTAAAAGCGAGCGAAGAAATTAACTTACACCCACAAATACTTATTCAAAATAAAAGAAAATGTGTCCATCGGACACAGATACCCCTTCAATACAAATATAACGGCAAACAGGAAGTAGACGAGCGATTGACTTAAAAAGGGGAGACACTGTACAACTCGTCATACTAAAGCTTCAGACCTAATATTATTCCTGCATACACAATGTAATGAATATATGTTTTTATGTGTAATTCTGTTCCGTAATTTGTTCATGTCCGTTATGTAATGTCCGGAATTGTATTGTAAATAACTGTCTCTCTTAATAAATGTGAAGTTGGGTAAAGACGTGTTTTTGTCGAGCTCTACCAAAGTTCCCAAACACAATCTATTACATGGTGGAAAACCCTAAATAAGTTCGTGACAATTAGTTTGACTTTTGAGAACACTAAATACATTCAAGTTTATAACGTCAATTTCAATAATGGCATAAAAAAAATAATAGAATCGAGTAATCATTCCACGTGGTTCACGTCGCCATGTTGTGAAAATTTCATGCCACGTTTTTTTTTCATTTTTCATACTTGAACATTTCTTAGTTTAATATTTTTCAAGTGACAAATAACATACTTATGAGTTTATCCAGAGTTAATAAACAAATTTACAAACTGAACCAAAGAATTCCAGGTGTGCCATTGCTTAGACAAATTCCTGTTGTACTTTCCGACAGTAAGGGCAAATATTTAGAGAGAGCAGTAAATCCAGATGTTCACCCTGAAAATAAAATATTTTTTTGGTGGCACCCCGGGAAGGACACCCAAAGTCAGTTTGAGTGGTTAAGAGACAATCTAGCGGACACATTTGCTCAGCTTGGGTCCGTACATCTAACTTTATACATTTGGTTAGGCACCTGCGATCTGACAGGAAAAACAGGTCCTTTTACTTACTTGAAATCCCATGATAATGATAGGGTTGCACATATCTGTAAACAGTACAGAGAAATTTACAAATTCATCTCTGGATACCCATCTATAAACTTGATATTTCTCGAACTGCCATATTACTCTATATATCTTTGGAACCTGAAAAATGGACACCCAATGCCGAACAATACAGATCTGATGACAAAATTTTAGAAAGTCAAATCAGTGAATTCAATTCATTTATTAGACAGACAAATTTAGTTTTACATGCTAACTCCCCAAGTTTCAATCTTGACCTTGAAAAGGTACGGAAGCACAGATCTGACAATTACGGAAGATACTCTAATCACTACGGACTATATGATGATGGTATTCATCCCCATCCTGATCTTGGCAATTTGTGGTTGATACGACTTTCTTTGCGCATCGGAGAGGATTGTAACAAACAATAAATTTGCAGGTGAGAGTTTTCTCATTAAACAATAATTCATATCATATTTTGTTATTCATGTCGTCATTGCCGAGTGATAATGATTCAATATTATCAGATGATTTTCTAGAATATAATCAATTTCAAGAAAACGAGTATTATGATGCAAATTCTACTCAAGACTCAAGTAAAAGTGATTTTGAAATCCCATTAATTCAAACGCCAAATACTCCTAAATTTAATCCGTTACATGTGAAGTATACTGATTCAAGTGACTCAACAAAACCAGTTTTTCAATCTGATACAAACGTATTATTTCACACTTTTTATAACGATCATATCATGGATAAAATAGTCACATGTAGAAAGTTTGGAGGCTATCCACACGAGAATGCTTCACAATTTTTATCAGAATTTGAGTCATACACGATATTACACAACATCAAGCCTCATGAAGATGCTCGCAAAATTGCAGCATGCCACTTGCATTTAAATGGCCCTGCACTGACGTGGTTCAACATTATACCATCAGATAACAAACGGTCATGGGGAGCTTTTGAGTCAGCTTTTAAGCAACAATATACAAGTGTTGATTGGCAAAGCCCTACAATGCTTTTAGAAAGTGAAGTATTTGAAAGCATGAAATTATCACCGGGCCAATCAATCGATGATTTTTATGCTAATTTGGTTGAAAAGGGGCATATTTTAGGAACATCCGATCACGAGATTTTGAACAAATTTATTAAGGGTCTACCTCAAAAGCTCGCATTTTTTGTTCGTGCCGGCAACCATAAAGAAAGTACAAGTGCTTTAGGTTCTGCTAAAATGGGAGAGGCCTATGGGTACAGGCATGACGATGAACTATTAGTTGCCGCTACAAAGCCGTCATCAGATACTTTTGTTAGTATGAATGTTTTGGAAGACTTTAAAAAGTCAATAATGGATGAAATGAATGCTCAAATTCAAAATCTAACCACAACATTTGCTAGCTTGACACATAATGAGAAAAGTTCCAACTCAAACGACAAATTTAATCATGCCTTTAATACTGAACGCCCCACACGTCCACGCACAAGACAACAACATAATAACAAACCAAATCAAGATAATCTATGTCGAAAATGTGGTGCTCCAAATCATTTTTTAAGAGCGTGCAATTGGAATGAACAAGGTAATATAAATCCAACAAGTCAATGTAGAATATGTGGACAGTTTGGTCATATTGTTGCTCAGTGTGTAAAGCGTGCCAACCCGTAAAACCACAGGAACCCGGGGGCCACATGGCACGATCCCTCGGGCGGAAAGTAGCAAGTGCCCGCAGTCCGTCTCCGTTATCTGAAAATTTTTATACACAAAGATGTAACAATGTACAAAACCCTACAAATGAAAATATTGATGTATCAACTGATAGTGATGAATATTGTGAAACTTCCAAATTTTTATACTTACCCGTCAACATATCAAATTTAGAAATTTTAGCCCTAATTGATACAGGAAGTTCGATTAATGTGATATCCCAACAATGCTACAATTCAATTCCCGATTCATTTAAGTCCAAATTTAGTGCTGCATCAGAAACTGTTACCTTAGCGAACAATCAATCAATCAATATTTGTGGCACGGCTGATGTGAAAATTTCTGTTCCGCAAGGAAAACATTGGATACAAGTTTACATTTTGTCTCAAACATCTCATCCGTTAATTTTGGGAACAAATTATTTGTTTTCAAAGAAAATTGTTCTTGATTTTAGTAATAAAACAACAACATGTAAATATATGAAAGTTCGTACTCAAAAACAATTAATAATTCCATCTAATACAGAAATGTTAGTATGGGGTACCTTAAAAGGTCATGTACGATACGGAACTCAAGGAATTTGTTTTGGGAAGAACATTGATAAACATGGTCTTTTGGCTGCGAAATGTGTAGCTACTGTTGGCAAAAATAACACTGTGCCTATTAAGATACTAAATTTTACAAATGAAAATGTGGTTTTGAATAAAGGACAGATTTTTGCCGAATTTGAGATTGTAAATGGTGATTATGTGTTTGTACCGGTTGATGAGAAAAGTGATAAACATTTTGTAAATAATATTCAGTTGTCAGAAACCAAATTAGGTGATGAGAAAATAGACTCACAATTTATTTCTTATTTTAATATTCCGGACCATCTATCCGAAAATGAAAGGGCGACGTTAATCCAGTTTTTGCAAAGTCATAAGTCATTATTTGTAACACCTGAACATCCCGCATTGGGTTACACTGAAGTAGTTCAGCATGAAATAACACTGAAACCTGATTATAAACCCAAAAATCAAAGGTCGTATCGCCTTACCCCTGAAAAAAAGGAAATTTTGAGAAATCACCTTGATGAACTCCTTAAACAGGGCATTATATCACCAGTAGACGAGTCGGAAGACGTTCCTATCACTAGCCCTATTGTTCTTGTGTCGAAAAAGGTCCGTAGTAACAATACAGCAAGCAATACATCAAAAGAAGGTAGTCTTTCGAAATTTAGGTTCTGTTGTGACTTTCGTTATTTAAATTCTCAGTGCCAACAATTCAGTTACTCAATTCCCGATCTGCAAGATCTTGCCGAATCCTTTTCTGACAAAACGCCGAACTTTCTAACACTTATAGATATTAGCAGTGGATTTTTTCAGCTTCCCATTTCAAAAAGCAGTCAACGTTACACCGCATTCAACACCTGTTATATATCTGGGACACAAAATTTCTAAAGATGGCATTCAACCGCCACCAGATCGCATCAAAGCTATCCAGGATTATCCAGTACCTACTTCTTGCAAAGAACTTCGACGTTTGATATGTCTTTTTAACTGGTTTCGCAAATACATACCAAATTTTAGTGCTGAATTAGAGCCTCTTACTAGACTTCTTAAGAAATTTGTGCGCTTTAACTGGACAATAGAGCAACAAAATGCTTTTGACAAAGTCAAATCCCTGCTTATTAACTCGCCTATTCTTGCCTTTCCGGACTATAAACTACCGTTTTACATTGGTGTAGACACTTCATCAAAAGGCATAGGTTATGTTCTATATCAGAAAGTTCCAACTAGTCCGGATAAAGATGAAACTGATATCAAAGTAATTCGCTTCGGATCCAAAACTTTAAGTAAGTGGCAGAAATCTTATGGACCCACAAAACTTGAACTTCTTGGCATGGTTACCGCAATTTTAGACTGCGCTTCATATCTTAGATCACGACCATTTATAGTAGAATGCGACCACCAGGCATTAAAACCCCTATTCCAAAATCAACTAAAAGGGGCAATATATGAGAGATGGATTGCAATATTGCAACAATTTAATTTTGAACTAAAGTATAAACCTGCCAGAGAGATGCAAGTTGCAGACGCCTTGAGTAGATGTAACATAAACACAGGCGAAACTATAGACAGTCCGGATCAAGACGATCCAAATTTCCCATATGTTGTGGAAAACGTCGGCAATATAAAAGTTCCGAATGGACAATCATTCTCAAATTTATTGCTAAAATCAGATTCAAGTGATAGTGACAATTTATGTGTAAACCATATTGCTTTGCAAAATCAAATACGTACAAGACCAGTAATGACAATTTATATGACGCCGATACGGAAGATAATTTCGAAAATGATGACGTTTTGAAACGCCGTTTTCGGAAAAATTTTTGAACACCTAAACTGGGCTTTAGTGCTAAAATTCAGAAATCTGACACAGAAAATACATTGCTATTACAAAAATCGGTAGTCAAGGAAGATAGCAAACCAGAATTAGACAATTATGACCAAATAAAAATTCCAGAATTAAGTGAAAATATTTTAGATAGTGAAAATAAATCGTTATCAGACAATTCAAATGAAGAAAACAATAATGGATCGATTGAAGAAATCTTGAGTTCAAATGGTAATATTTCTGACGCAAATGACAAATCCGAAACAAACAATACAGATGAAACTGAAAATTATGAAACTTGCAATTCCGATGGACTATACGA
>MJUU01039890.1:15004-29302 GCA_002080025.1 Modiolus philippinarum
CATGTACAAGTACACCATATCTAAGAAAAATAAAGAGCATACATCTCTACCACGGGGAATTGTTTTACCAACTCCACACTGCAATAAAAGACAAACTCCTGTATTAAATATTTAACGAAAGGATATGGAGTAAATGAACATGAGACAATAACACATCTGTCAACTCCAACTGCATTAATTTTAATGAGCTGTATGGCCATTTCGAAAATTTATTCCTCATCAGGAGCACTAGAACCCAAACAAAGGAAATCCATAATTTCAAAAAAGATATAAAATGCATAAAATGATGTATGCTCTTTAGATGTATGCTCTTTACTTTTCTAAGATATGGTGTACTTGCACATGAGATAATTTCTCATGTGTACACTTTGTTCAATTACTATTATCTAAATTTATGTAAATTCTAAAATCGAAGGATTAGCTCCACCCTTCGTATTTTTGTCCTTAGCTATATTTGATATTAATGATTATTCGGATTTCGTTTGGTTTTATGCATTTTAAACATTTTTTTGAAATTATGGATTTCTTTTGTTTGGGTTCTAGTGCTGCTGATGAGGAATGCATTTCCGAAATAGCCATACAGCTCATTAAAATTATTGCAGTTGGAGTTAACATATGTTATGGTCTCATGTTCATTTACTCCATATCCTTTCGTAAATTATCTTTGTTATTTTAATTGTATATTAAGTGATTTTGCAATTGTCCATACACTGTTTCTTGTGCAAAAAGTGCATCAATTCTTTTCTTTATATATGAGTCAAACTAATCATATTTCTCCCTGTGGGTCCCTCTTATAATAACCTTTAAAAAACGACAATGGAATACCGAAGGAAGAAAAGACGTGTCAATTATAAAAGACACGGCAAAGACGAGAAAACGAAAACATGAGACAGTCACGAAAACAGAAAACTCAGGTTATTTGTGATCTTCCATGAAAACCAGAGTGGCATCAGGTACTTCCAGAAGGATACGTAATGTTTTGCTCCGTATATGGCACATGTCGCACCTTCATTGATTTTCACTGATTTCAAATGTCTTCTTTTCTGAAACCACACTTGTATTTGGCAACGAATATTGTAACAATAGTCCTCGAGTGGTTCCTTAAAAATCTGTCCAGAAGATCCATATTTACATCCAATATGGCTACCTGCGGGGAATATAGTTAAACAGCGAAACCTACGAGAAAAACAGTTCATTTAACTTCTCTAAAACTACTTGCCATAATATACATACAAAGGTGAAAAGGTGAAAAGATTTTTTACTTCCAAAAGATATTTAACAGGTTTGCACCTCAACCATGATGACCGTCAATTGGGAACAAAGCTTAGTATTGGAACCTATTCACAAATTGTTTTCCTCTGAAAAAATCGGTTGTACGATTGTAACCTAACTTTGCAAATTTAGCCCTCCTTGTGTCCCTTGAAAAAATGATGTGTCCAACATGTATGCGCCCTGCCCTAAATAGCTGCCAGTGAGGAACATCGATGTGAAAATCATCTTCTCTGAAAGTACTTGGCAACCTTGAACCCAGCTTAGTAAAAAAGATTTTCAGATGGCCCCCTTCAAAACTCATGTCTGCAAGATATCCGCCATAGGAACATAATAACATTGGACTCTATACATTGAGGTTTATAAACATTGCAATTGAAAAAAATGACATGTCCAACATTTCAGCACCTTAAACAGCTGGATTTATTGGATAGTATATATGATAAATAGCCAAGGAGAGTGGTACATGCTCTTGAGTGAGACTCCTATATAGTTCATCATCACCTTACAAGCAAACAATTCAACCTCAAAGTAAGTTCAAGGGAGCCCTAACATTGGTCTCGCCAAATAATAAGGTATATGTACATGTAATTTTGATGCTAAACTAGATGGCAACATTTGTATACTCCTTTCATAAAATCCTTATAAGTAAATACTGGTGCGAAAAAGAGTATGACCATTACAAAAATCATAGTAATTCTTCATTATAACGTTTTACATGAACCTAAACAACGGCAGTAGAATACCGAAGTAACAAAGGGGTGACATTCACAAAAATCGAAGTCCAAAGACAGGGCAAAAACGACAACACAGAAAACAATGACGTTAGACACAAAAACAATGACGCCAGACAGACACAAAGCACAGAACCAGAAACCACAACATTCAGAACAAAGGCACTCACAGTGTGAACTCCAGTGAAACTGAGAGTGACATCAGGTGCTCCGGAAGGGTAAGCATGTCCTGCTCTGTTAACAGCACCCGTCACACTGTGAGTGATTCAATCCGGGAAAATGTCAAAGTCGGTAGTCAAATCCGGGAAGACGTGAATCTAGCTGAAAATGTCCACTTTCATTTGGGATACTGACACGTCTTATCTTTCAATGATGCTATGGTGACGGCCATAGAATTTCCTAAAGTGACATATTATATTTTGTTTAAATCAGGTACAATCTGTACAGGAGTCAGGGACAATCAGTACCCACCCACAATCTGTACACCAGAACCAAATCAAAATAAATTATTTTATTGGTTACAAATTCAAAACAACGGCAGTAGAATACCGAAGGAACAAGGGAAGCGAAGACTACAAAAATCGAAATCCAAAGACATGGCAAAAACGGCAACAGAGAAAAACAAAGACAAAACAAGGACGGGAGACAGCACGGAAATAAAACGACGACATTAAAAACTAAGGCACTCATAATGTATAAAATACATAACAGAGTAAATTATAAATATATGAACTGTTTCAAAATATTAATTACAATATTGCATTGTTCAGCAAACTTAAAAGCACACATTTAATAGCATACACAACCAGGAAATTGAGCTATACAAGGTCATAATGCAACCCCATTGACAGTCCCATACATTCAAATGCTTTACTAATGACCATTTTCCAGACTTGCTAAATGATCTGTATCAAATTCATTATTTTAAGCTGTTTATAAGCTAATGATTGTAGAAAAGTGAGATACTGATCAGTGAAAATCAGCAATAGACATTTTTACTATTCATCGTCGAAACCGAAACCAAATCCGAAACCGAAACCATACTTTACAGAATTAGTTCTGTTTGTTTCTCTTTATTGCATGCATATCAGTGTCTTGTGGCTTAAAAGTTCAGCTTTCTTTTTCGAAATATTTACTGTAGATTTATTTATAAATGCAATTATATAGAAATGATTTGACATTAGGCATCAAATATGTAATCAATTCTTCAATTTGGATTAAAAATTTGCTTTTTGGGTGTAATTATGAACAAAACAATTTGCATACATAATTTGTTGTTTGGCGAATAATTCGTAAATTTTTGTTGAAATTTACAAATTTCATGAATTTTTGTTGAAATTTACAAATTTCATTGAATTACCGGTTTCGACTTTACCCTGAATTGACCCACTGACAGTGTGACGGGTGCTGTGCACAGAGCAGGACATGCTTACCCTTCCGGGGCACCTGATGTCACTCTTGTTTATTGAGAGTTCACACNATTTTTGATGAAATTTACAAATTTCATGAATTGTGTTGTGTTGTTCATCTTTGTATATGTGTTTGTCTTCATTTTTCTTTTCTATGCCGTGCTCATGTTGTATCTCTTGTCTTCTGTTTTTAAGATGAATCCATTTTCCATGGATTATTCATTTTAGATAAGGTTCAGTTCTCACTTACTTTTAGCATGTATTAGGTCTTTAATGCGAACGTTAAGTCTGCATTTAACGCTCAATCTTTATAAAAGCCAAAACAATTCAGTTTTTTTTTAAATTTTATTTCATATATCTTACAAAAGAGTTTTACATGTTGCGATATACAAAGTTCATGAATTTTAGCATCAACAAGGTATTAAAAGTAAGTGAGAACCAAACCGTCAGTCTAAAACGAACAAGCTAAGGACAATGACAACATCGAAAGAAAAACAAAAAAAAAAGAATTAAAGACATAACATGAGCACGGCACAAAAAGGAAAATGAAGACACATATACAAAAAAAATGAACATCACGGACCTGATAAAAAACAATGGATGAGATCAGTAAGATTTTAAGTCTGTGGTTTAAACTTATTAATAGCACATGACAAAAACAGTTTAATGTTGTAAAATCTATTTTACGGTATTCTTTTGAAGAAGTTTAATATGTTGCGATAAATAAATTTCTTGAATCTTAGCAAACATAAACCACATACTAAAAGTCTTACTTTTCAAACCTTAAATATGCTGAAATTAATGTAACATCGCAACATATAAAACTCTGTCATGAAGGTAATTCTTAAAAAACGGAATGTTTTTGTTAAATTTTAAAGATTAAACATTTTAGTTTAAACAACAGACTAGAAATCTTGCTTTTTCAAACCTTTTTTAATACTTCAATTCATAAAATTTGTATTTAACAACATATAGAACTCCTTATAAAGGATATATGAGATGATATTTTCAAAAGACTATCTTGTTTTGGTCTTCTTTAAAGATTGAGTTTAAATAACAGACTTCAAATTTTACTTTTCGTACTTTATTAATGCTAAGATTCATGGAATCACCGGCTTAAAATCTTACATATTTTAAAGTACAGACTTAAAATCTAACTGTTCATGCCTTATTGATGCTTAAATTCAGAAAATTTCTATATCGCAACATATAAAACTGATTTGAGAGGATATAATAAAATAATCTAATAAAAATGGATTGTTTTACATTTCTAAAAATTGAGCGAAAATGCATAATTAAAGTTTTCTTTTAAGATATTATTTATGCTAAAATTCATGAAATTTGTATATCGCATGAAATACATTTTTTTTGTTTGAACAGAAAACTAAAATCTCACTTTTCAAACATTATTTATATTTAAATTCATTAAATTTGTATATTCCAACATATAAAATTCCTCAGAAAGATATGACGAAATAAAATTTTCAAGAAAAAAAATGATTTGTTTTGGTAATATTTAAAGACTGAGTTTAAACTGCAGACTAAATATCTTGCTTATCATACCTTATTTATGCTAAACTTCATTAAATTTTTATATGGCAACATAAAAAAAACTCTTTCAAAGGGATATGATGAAATAAGATTAAAAACAAAAGAAAAAAATAAGTGAATAAATAAAAAATAAATCAATTCAGATTGAATTAATCCGCAGACCAAAAATCTAACTACGAAAAATAATTTCACAACTGAATAACTATTTCAAATGTTAATCTAAAACAGAGAAATTTTCAACTGTTAAAGCGAACTTAAGACAGTCAAGATCGATTCCTTCCATGACCCGCAAATCAGCTCTTCAATCGCACCCACAATCACCAGTCTATTTGATAACTATTATTAAAATATAACAAACAAACTTTACAATGATAAACTATTTTGATTTGGTTTGATTAAATTCGGAATAGCGGTTTCCGTTTCTGATTTGATGGACTTTAAATTTCAGCTTCTCATTATTTGCGTTTTCGATTAAAAGTAAATTCCGATTTCGATCGGAAACATCACTTTTCGATCGGAAACTGCAGTTTTCGTGCGAAATACCAGGTATTTCGAGAAATACTATATATTCTGTGCGGAAACTCAAGATTTCGTGCGAAATACCTGATATTTAGCATGGAGACCCTACTTTTCAGTTTTTGAGCAAAATACTAAGTATTTTGCATTTTTGTGGCTATTGGGTGAGATACGTTTATCTCATGAACGTTACATGCGACATAAATTTGATGATTTGAATTCTCCCAAGGAATACAGAAGGAAACCCAATTAAAATCCAATAAGTAATAACGATTTAACCCCGTTTGGCCCTTTTATAAAAAAAATAGTTGGACCAGGACACAAAAAGTAAGATAAATATATTACGCGTATGCTTCAGAACACTATACTTAAGTTTGATAATGATCCTTTTACTAAAATCAAAGTGATGGTTTCCACAGACGCAAAACGTCATATTTAACAGATTTTTTTGCCTTGTTTATCTAAAATAGGCGGGCCAAGAAACATAAATAGAACTCAATCTTACTGATGTGCCAGGAAACATTAGTCTGAATTTGATAACAATACGTCCACTACGTCCAAAGTTATGCTGTTCACAGACGCCTACCCCGACAACGATGACATCGTCATAATTTTTTAGGTTGTATAGCAACATTAAAATCAACGAACGATAAAAATTGATCAACAAAACAAATTTTGTAGCAAAAAGTAAACAATTTTGCATTCTATTATCGATTTCCAAATTACTTCTACTACATTGTAATAATGATTGAAAGTCCATTATGGAGATTAAAGAAAGAAAGCCAACAGTTAAACAATGTTTAAACATTGCAACCACAGATCATTCTGTATATGCTGGTTTCGGTTTCGGTCTCGGTTTCGGATTCGGTTCCGGTTTCGACGACGAATAGTAAAAATGACTATTAGTCACGTTGATACATCTTGTATCCAATCATTTGCAAAGTTACAATACGTAGGTTCAAGGTACATCATACCTGTTTCCTTTTTCAGCTTTGTTTTCAGTTTGGCAAGTCCAGTCTTAACCACAGAATCGGTTACGATCTCCGGTTCATCCAAATGTCTGTCGACTAATTTTGATAAATTGGAAGAACAGGACAGGGAAAATTGCTTAAATCATGATGTCAAACAATGTCAAAGTTTTTACCCCTATGGAAACCTAGGAATATATATGTTTATATTACACGCAAATCTTGTATTACTCATGACTTGGGCGAACTTAACTGACACCATTATTTATATATAAATAGTTCATCTCCATATCCAGATATTAAAATAGGAAATAAAAGTCTCCAGTTTCCAAAATTGTATCAAGCGAATAAATTTTCATCCGCTGAAGTAATAAATTCATTTTCCACTGACAGCACGATTTTTCATATTTCAAATTGGCCATTGGTATGTTTTATAACGATTTTTAGCAGCAAACATGATTACAAGAGGACTATTTATATAAAGTGGAAATTGAATATAAATAGATCACAGACATAAACTTTAGTAACTTAACTTAATATGAAAATGTATTATATCGGAAATAATCAACAGCTATTTGATATAAAAAAAAAGAAAAGACAACATGAAACACTTTCAATAGCTGAAAATTGCAGACAGCAACCTGTCAGATAAGACAAAAGACAAACGTAAACAACGAAAGGAACTCGGGACTGCCGGACTTGGTACCGGCACTAGCAAAAGCCAGNAACTCCATGACCACAATCTTGAAAGGAGAGAATATGACAATACGTAATTTTGAAAGATGGGTCAAGGGGTGATCGCCGCTGAACTGCCGGCTAGCCAACCATGGATCCTGTAGCCCTTTTCACCAAAAAAAAACAAAACAAAACAAACAAAACAAAACAAAAAACAAAAAACAAAAACAAAAACAAAACAACAACAAAAACAAAAAACTAACCAAAAAAAAGAGTACCTACAAATTTTAATCGTAAGTCAACATGAAATGCTAAACTCTGCTCCAATTCCTTTAGATAATAGAAATTGTCTAATATCTGTTACTAGTTTTATATAATTTACATATTAGGAAATACGCTGACATGATTGGCCACACTATTTTTGAAGTCGTTTATTTTTCGATAAACGACGTTGACCGAACTACATTATAGTTCACCTTATAAATTCGTACGCCAAGACAATAATCAAATAGAACAAAAACAGGTGATAGGCATTAAATAGACAAATATTCATTATTTTTACTAAATTAAAAGAATTTTAAGAATTAAACACCATTCAAGGCGAATTTATTGGAGTATAAACGGGACCAAGTCCCTCACAAACATAACAAAAAAAGTCCGTCATTTTTATTTGTTTGTGAGTGAATTTGTCCCTTTTATACTCCAATATATCACCATGAAACGGTGCTTAATCTTATAATAAATTTCACTAATATTATATATGGAAATGAAGAATGACTACACATAACTTAGAAAACAATTAAAGCGGTTCTCAAGCCTCTGCACACATTTACAATTTCCTAGTTTTTGCCATCTAAGTGTTGTACAATTTCATTTTGAGTGCGAGAGGACTAAAATGGCTATCCATATTATGCAAGGTGCACTCACGTGTTTCAGTGAATTTTAGGGTTTCAATTGAAGTCCAGGGATAATGTCTACTAGTTTGAACTTAACAAATGAAATGTAGATATAGTTAAGAATCTAATTTAAACAGAAAAAAAGCTTTTTTTTCCCGGCAAAATATACAGAAGTTCAATAAAAAGTGAGAGGTTTAAGAATTGTACGATATCTTTACACTTTTTTGCAAAATCTAGTGCAATTTATGAGTAAAGTCAGTAGAATGCCAAATCCTTTATCCAAACGAAGTCAAAACGACATTTAATTTTATCTCTGATTTAGATTGTTCATCTGTATGTGTGTCTTCATTTTTTTTTGTCCCGTACTCAAGTGGTGTCCTTGTTACTTAGTGTGTCTGATTTTGCCATTGTAAACGGATTGTTCGTTCTTTTGATTGACTTTAGACTCTATCGGTATGGTATGATTTTTCTTCAAATGTAATTTTTTTGTCGCCTGCACCTAGTGCAGGACCGACACATAGGGAACACTATCCGTCGTCTTGCGTCCGTCCTTCTGTATGGCTCCAAATTTTTTAGCATTATCCACATCTCCTCCTGCACTTGCCGGTACTTTCCAACAAACTTTTCAGGAGTGCTTAAGTATATATTGTAGATGTGCACCATGCATTTCTTTTTTCTTTATTTTTGCTTTTCAGATTTTCAAGCCATTTAGGACTTTGTCAGTTTAGCTTTTTGCATTCTAAAGGGTATACCTACGTTATCCGTATCTCCCCCTGGATGGCTTTGTTTTTTCTAACCAAACTTGCAGAAATGCTTTAGCATATATTGTAAATGTGAGAGAATATGACAATACGTAATTTTGAAAGATGGGTCAAGGGGTGCTCGCCGCTGAACTGCCGGCTAGCCAACCATGGATCCTGTAGGAACCATGGATCCTGTAGCCCTTTTTACAAAAAACAAAACAAAACAAAACAAACAAAACAAAACAAAACAAAAAACAAAAACACAAACAAAACAAAACAAAACAAAAAGAATAAAAAATAAACTACTAATTTTAATCGTAAGTCGTTTTACTCTCATTAAAAATCTTATTTAATTCTCCCGCCATGAAAACCCGATTTAAAAAATAATTGCCCATATGATTTCAATTTTGAACATTTCTCTAGTGAATGGGATCGGTATGGGATAACAAACTCAAAATTGGCTATTCCTCAAAAGTGAAAAAAAAATATAAACACTTTATTACTATACATTGTGTACTGACTTCGAGGATTTTATTTACTTTTCCCACTATATAAGACCAAAACAGATAAATAGCTACCCATATAATTTCTAATTTTGTCTTCCATACTCAAGTTTACGGATTTAAACACTATCTGCTTTAGAAATGGGCATTTTCTTACAATTAGTACTCTTTTGAATAAAATATTTATCATTTTTCTATTATTATATAATTATTTTACTTTTAATAACCATAAAAAATCAAATTCAAGTAGTTCTTTCTTATAATAATTATAATCCTGCAATTGTTTGTTATGTTGTCTCTCATTTTAAAACATTGAAACTCGTTGTAACTGAACTCGTATATTTCATTCCCAATAACAAGCATTTCTTTCGGCATCAGCTTTGCTTTCCAATCATTTACTGGTGCACCAGAAAATATCTTTTTCGAGAAGTAATTCAAAAGATTTTTCTCCAGACCCATTTGGCAAATAAACTTTCGATATTTTGTTTGCTTACTTAATGTAAGAGTGCATTTTCAATAAGTTAGGCATCATCATTTCTAGGATAAATAAAGCATATCATACTCAATGTCGATTCAATCTGAAACATAAACTGGTTGAAAAACATTCTAGAAGATTATATAGATGTCTGGTAAGCTGCATTCTAGGAAGACCCAGAGCTTATCTCCATTAAAATTCGGAAATCTGAGTAAAACTTTCAACGGCCGTATTTGTAGATGTACACTTTACAGCCAGTTTCATTTTAAACAGTCATTTTCAAAGACCAAAATCCGACACCCTTAGATAGCGCTTTTAATACCGTTCTGTACAAAAAGTTTTATTCATCTGAATAAATATGTGCATCAAAATGCATTTTCCTCTACCATACCGATTTGACGATTGGACGTCTTGAATCAAAATGAATCAGATTATGCAGTACTCAGAAAAATGCTATTCCCATCTAATCTGTTTTATCTTGAATAGATTATGTATCTCAGTTTTTAGCAAGATCCAGACTTCTAAAACATAATTGAAACTCATGGTATGAACAAAATAAAAATGATATAGAAGGTCATAATTAAAAGGTAAAAATACACAAAAGGGCATCGAAAGTCAACTAGGAGCATCTGGGCAGAAAATCGTAGTTGGTAATTTTCTCTTGATTTTCTATCTCGTTTGTAACTCTTTGCTTTTATCTCAAAGCATATAATACTAGAGGTTGTCGAACGACAGCTATCCTTACACTCCCTGTTTAACACAAAAAAGTTGTTATACATTCTAGAAATAATTTTTCTCAATAGTTTTGAAATCAAACTATTGATAGTCGTTATTTTTACTTAAAGAATTCTAGGATATATTTTTGTTAGGCACAATTCCAAAAAAAATAAGTCTTTCAGGAAATTTACCAAGATTGGAATCATTTATTTTTGAAATCCAATTGATCAACATTTTTGTCCTAAACTACACAAACAATTTATTTATGGTTGCAAGGTAGAATTCCATAAATAAGTGGTCTTTGAAACTTTCAGGAAATTTACCAAAATTGGAATCAAATGTTGTTGAAATTCAATTGATGAAAATGTTTGTCCTTAACAACATAAAACAATTTAAGTATGGTTGCTAGGTAGAATTCCAAAATAAATGGTCTTTTCTAAGACCAGCCTTCTCCATTGACAGTTATGATTTTTCCATGCTTTATACAACCCTTCTACATAATTTGATTAAATCCAAATTGGGACAACTCATTAAATGGTCTTTTAAATTTTCTGGTTTGCAGTTCATTTGTTCTAACAAAAAACAAGGATTCGTCTCTCAATATTACCTACAGTAATTATTGTTCCTGGACATGTGATGATATGATTAATGCACTCAATCTTTTGCTAGACAACATTTTTGTTCGTTTTGGCAACACTATTTATCAACAGGTCGTAGGTATTCCCATTGGTATAAATCGTGCACCTCTCATTGCAGATCTTTTTCTGTTCTGTTTCGAACGAGACTTGAAAAAACTTCCATACCAAACAGTGATAAACTTATTTTGATTTTCAATGATAACAGCAGGTATATTGACGATATCCTTACTACTGAAAATAGCCAGTTTTAAGATTATGTAGACATAATTTACCAAGAAGATCTGAAATTTAATAAAGCTAACAATGACTCAAAATACTGTCCTTTTGTGGATCTAACTATTATTATCGAATCTAGTAAAATAAAAACTAAAATATATGATTAAAGGGGTGATTTTGATTTCACTATTACCAATTTCCCTTTCCTTGACAGTGACATTCCTCTAGCTCCATCCTACGGCGTTGTATATTTCTCAAATAGTACGATTCGCAAGTGTTTGTTTTACTCTTGACGATTTTAATGAACTAACCTTACTATCACAGCCAAACTTTTACAACAGGTTACAGATTTCATAAGTTGTTGAATACTTTTAAAAAGTGTTATTATAGATATGAACATTTAATATCTAAATATGGCATTACTCGCAAACAGCTTATTCCTATGGGTATTTCTAATCCTCGTTTTTATGAAAATGTTGTTAAAAATGCCAAAAACTGATTAAAAATCCAGAAAAGCTGGGACGTAACCTACATTCTTTACGTAATAGGGGCTATCGACAAGATACTCTGCTTGCATCCGTAAACTTAGCTTTGAGATCTACTGACCTACTGCCGATGTCTGCAATATTCAGCCATTGTAGATGTTTCCTGTTATCCCATTTGTTACATTTGACACTTTCAGGAAATTTACAAAGATTGGAATCAAATATTTTTGAAATTCAATTGATGAAAATGCATGTCCTAAATTAAACAAACAATTTAAGTATGATTGCTATGTAGAATTCCAAAAATAAGTGGATGTGAGACTTTCAGGAAATTTACAAAAATTGGAATCGCAAATTTTTGAAATCCATTTAATGAAAATGTTTGTCCTAAACTACACAAACAATTTCAGTACTGTTGCTAGGAATTCCAAAAAAATAAGTGGCCTTTGAGACTTTCAGGAAATTTACCAAAAATGGAACCACCTTTAAGAATCCTTTGTTTTTAGAATTACGTCTTTTGACAAACACTTGTCAGAGTATAAGATTATATGCCAAAATTTCAAAAAATATGTGTCTTTGACATTGTCCGGAAATTTACCGAAATTGGAACCGGAATAAAAACTCCGAAAGCTTATTGCAAATCTACATACTATATGCAACAACTCTGAATAAAGATGTTTTCCCTTAATCCAAAAATATAGGAGGAGTTTGCGTCACATGTGTCAAAATCCACATCTTTGTCAAAATTGACATCTTGGGGGCTTCTTGTTTGCACCAAGATAAAGACTAAAAAACCCGAAAGCTTATTGCGCATCTACAGACTATATGCAACAATTCTACAGCAAAATTAAATCCCCAAAATCAAAACTGTAGGAAGAGTTCGTGTCACATCCAACATGTGTAAAAATCGACATCTTGGGCCTCTCGTTTGCATTAACACAAATTTCAAAAATCCGAAAGCTTGGTACGCATTTGCAGCATATGTGCAACAATTCAATATAACAAAATCAAAACCCTAAATAAAAAAATGCAGGAGTAGTTCGAGTCACATCGTTTCGGACAGACGGAGGCGAAAACAATATCCCCGAACTTTCTGCAAAAAGTGCAGGGATAATTATGTTTCTTTTTTAATCTATATATCTAATAAAAACTCAAAGTTTCATTGTTTCACCAATGTATATAGTCAGTTTCGTTTACTGGAATATTTCCTGCAATCTTCACGGATATGATAATACAGGTTTTCAATTTACCCTGGATTCACTGCCAGTATAACGGGTGCCATATAGGAGGCACTTGAGTGCTGTAATCTGTAAGGATATTTCTGTGATGCTGTTGGTCTTCTGTCATAAGATGTTTTCATTTTCCCATGTTCTTGGATTTTGATTTATGTAATCTAGATATACTGTGTTCCTTCCTTCGGTTTCCATCTGTCCTTGTTTTGGATCGAAAACACTATCAACATCATTGGTATACACAATGTTACTTCTAATGAAATGTAGGAAGTTTTCTTCTTCTTTGTACATTTTGACAAGGGGGTTGAAACAATATGTTCTTACTTTCGATTGACTCATACACCATACACCAATCATGTGACTTTCAGAAACACATTGTTGCAATAATTCATTGAACAGATGTTCAAATACTTGTAGTAGCAATCTTTCCACAATTACTAAGTAATATATTTTTTTATCCAAATTTAATCAGATAATATTTTAAGTCCTATCTCGGGCAAATATAATGCTCACCAATAAATGCCTTAATTGCAACCTTTTTCCGGAAGAAAGGCTGTTACATTGGGAATCAAAATTAATTAACATTTTACGGCATAAAATATTGATTTCACCTGGGACAATTTTAAAATCATATCCTTCTAATATATAAAAGTTGCGAATTTTTGTGAACGTTTAATACTTTGGAAAATCATTGTACTTTTGCTAAACAGTGTAGTTTCCTAAATAGATAGACTTTCTTTTTTTATTTTCCTTTTTTCAAAAATATTGAGTGGTTTAACACGTGGTTCTGGATACGTTGTCGTTTGGCGATCCTTTGTTCTGTTTCAAAAGTCTCTGTAGAAATGTTTTGATGTAGGAATTGTATTCTATAACTTTGATCACTCATAGTTCAGGTCTGTTTTGAGAACATTTCGAAGCTTCGTTTGCATAGGCATTTTCATGGTTGTGATAATAGGTATTGTTAATCAACAAAGTATTTCGAAATAATTCAGTTTTCTAGTTGTTCTTGTGTGGCTAGGAGCCTAATTCCTATTTCTTATTTCAATTCCATATTTGATATCGAGCATATAATTTTCAATTCTACAATGTTCAACTTGACATAGAAATAGATATGAAATGTAGTTTTTTTAGCATACTATCTATAATCAGTACATCCGTGCTCCATATGTCTCTTTCAGTGACATGTAATATAAAATCTCCTTCTTCAAATCTTAAGCAACAGATTTAATCTTAGATTTCATATTAAATATCATTTATCACGTAAATTGCTA
>MJUU01039893.1:0-85098 GCA_002080025.1 Modiolus philippinarum
GGTTTCCGGATGATTACTTGAGTATACTACATAGGATCAAAACCAAACCTGGTCACATGCTTGCTTATCACCCAATACAAAATCCTATTGATTTCCGGGTTGTTACCCCCAAGGTCAAGGTCACAGTTGCTAAAAATAGACTAAAATTTCAATAAAATTTTAGTTTCCAGATGATAACTTGAGTATACTACATCGGATCAAAACCAAACTTGGTCACGTGCTTGCTTATCACCCAAGACAGAACCCTATCGATTTCCGGGTTGGTACCCCCAATGTCAAGGTCACAGTTGCTAAAAATAGACTAAAATTTCAATAAAATTATAGTTTCCGGATGATAACTTGAGTATGCTACATCGGATCAAAACCAAACTTGGTCACGTGCTTGCTTATCACCCAATACAAAAGCCTAATGATTTCCGGGATGGTACCGCTAAGGCCAATGTCACAGTTTTAAAAATAGATTAGTATTACATATAAATATGAAAAAGAAAGGAAATGAGGTAAATGTCAAGGAGACAACATCCCAAGACTGTTTCTCAGATTATTTGTTTGAACTACACATTATATCAAAACCAAACCAGTTCCAGTGCCTATTTATCACAGGAGAAAGATCCTTTTTTTTATAATTATTTGATATATATAATATACATAGTTATGCCTTTAATAATTTAAGGGTTTCGATTGCAAGGAGGCGGGGGTATCCGTGTCCCATGGACACATTATTCCATTATTTTTTTTTTTGAATGGTTGTCTGAAATGTGTTGTAATGGATAGTGGAGCTTTCAGTTGCCACCGAAACCAAACCAAAACATTGAATCTTTGACATGTTTGAAAAAAAAAGATTCTGCTTCATATTTTTCTTCACAATTGAATTTCAGAAATATGCACAAGTTAGATTATAATGGGAACTCCTGCCATTTTTAAAGAGGGACTTGGAATGTTTTGATTTCAGCAAAATGTATTACCTGTATTACCCAATTTTTTTATAGTGGTCTGAAAAGGTCTGAGTCTGAGTAATTATAGATTGTGGAGCTTTCAGTTGCCATGGATACCAAATTAGAAAACTGATTTTTTTAAAAAAGTATTAAATTTTAAGGGAAGCCTCTGCCCAAAGATTTTTATGCCCCCGGATCTTAAGATCGGGGGCATATTGTTTTTGTCCTGTCTGTCTGTATGTCTGTCTGTCTGTCCGCAACTTTAACCTAGCTCATAACTTTTAAACCAGATGTAATAGGACCTTCATATTTGGTATGTGTTTTGATCATGTGAAGCTGAACACCATTATGCAAATTTCACTAAGGTCAGGTCAAAGGTCACGATCACAGATGTCAAAAGATCAAAATCTAGATTTTGATTTGGCTCATTAATTACAATTTCTAGAGGCTTGATATTCTATATGTGAATGGATCTAATGAAGCTTAATACAAATCCACCAAAAACATTTGGGTCAGGTCAAAGGTCAAGGTCACCGAGTGCAAAATTGAAAACTTTAAAACTTTAACATTGCCTATAACTTTTAAACCAGATGTGATAATACCTTCATATTTCGTATGATATGCAAATTTCACTAAGGTCAGGTCAAAGGTCAAGGTCACAGAGGTCAAAAGGTCAAAATATAGATTTTGCAATAACTCGTTAAGTACAATAGCTAGAAGTTTGATATTCTATATATGAATAGATCTAATGAAGCTCAATAAAAATTCATCAAAAAAATTTGGGTCAGGTCAAAGGTCAAGATCTTAGAGTGAAAATTTAAAAACTTTAACATTGCTGATATTTTTCCAACCAGATGTGATAGGACCTTCATATTTGGCCTGTATTTTAATTATATAAAGCTTAACACCATTATGCAAATTTCAGTAAGGTCAGGTCAAAGGTCAAGGTCACAGGTCAAAACGTCAAAATCTAGGTGCTGCCGGGGGCTTAGTGTTTCACAAACACATCTTGTTTGAAAGGGAACTTGGAATGTTTTGACTTTATCAGCAATATGTATCACCTAGATTATAATCCCTGCCCAAATTTTTAGCTGAATTGCGTCAAAGTCAAACATCTTGCGAAAGTTCCATTATAGGTCTCTGATTGAAATAAAAAGAATTCTTATAAAATTGGGGAATATCTATCTAATTTTGTTGATATAGAAAGGGGGTTAAACAAGGGGACAGTTTGAGTCCAAACTTGTTCAATATATATATAAACGATCTACCTAATATATTTGATGGAAGTTGTTGTCCTGTAAAATTAGAAACTAATTCTTTGAATTGTCTGATGTTTGCAGATGATATTTTACTCCTTTCTGAAAGTGCAGAAGGACTACAGAATTCTCTAGATAAATTACATGAATATTGTAAAAATGGCAACTATCAGTGAATGAAAAAAAGAGTAAAATTATGATTTTCCAACAAAGAAATATTATTTACAACAAGTCTGAATTTTATATAAATGGTCATAAATTAGAAAAGGCTCTGAAATATAAATATCTTGGAAATCTGATTGAGGCCTCAGGAAAATTTCACTCTACCCATTTACAACTGTCTAAAAAGGGCTGTAAGGTCATGTTTTCCATGTTTAAATACTTAAACCCTATTGAAAATGTCTCAGTAAAGATATATAAAAAACTTTTTGATTCTCTTGTTAAACCTACACTGATGTACAACTCAGAAATTTGGTATATGGATTTTTACGAAAAAATACTTAATGCAAAGCTTCGTGCAAAAAAGTCCAATTCTAAATTTGATTTCATCGATTCATCAGACAAAAGTTTTTTTGAAAAGGTGAATTTGAAATTCTGTAAATTTGTCCTTGGATTAAGTAAAAAATCTGTTAATATAGCAGCTAGAGCAGAAATTGCTCAATACCCTTTAGATGTTTATATAAAATTACATGTCTTGAAGTATATGGCCAGAATTTCTGACCAAAATAACAATCCACTTTTATTAGATGCATATGAATTAACAAAAACCATACACTCAAATGGAATATATTCTTGGTACACTTTTGCAGAAGATATATTAAATACAGCAGAAATTGCTAAAAAAGATGTTGAGGTTTCTGATTTTAAGAAAGAGAAATGCAACCTCACAAAAAATTTGAAAAAAACATTAATGGATAAATATGAAAATCTATTTTTTGATAAATTGAAATCTTTAACTATTAACAATAAGCTCTATCTTTACAGCAAACTTAAGAAAAACTACATTTTAGAAACTTATATTGAAAATTCAAATTTTGAAAACAGAAAATTTATTGTTAAAATGAGAATAAGTGACCATATTTTAGAAATAGAAAGAGGCCGATATAATAAAATAAACAGAGAACATTTCTTTTTCCATTGTCAAAAGAATGAATCATTAAGAAAAGATTTTTTTATCAAAATAAAAAATATGAATCCACAATTGATGGAAAAAAATACAAGGAGATTTTTGGAAAATATTTTGTCGTCTGATTGTCTTATGCACCTTGTTGCCCCTTTCATTCAAAAGTCACTAGCACTGAGGAGAGTGGACTCAAAATAGATGCATAATTTTTATTGTTCTAAATGTATATATGTTTCATTGTTTATAATTGTTTGTGTTTTGTATATGTATGCTGTCAACCCGCAAGGGTAAAAATAGCATTAATAAACATTACTTATAATTACATGACTTATATACAACTATTTGCATATCGGATGATGTACTTATGAAAATAACAAAAATTTGCAACTCGGTTCCTGCGCCTTTGGTGCGTTTTCTGATGATTTAGACCTGGGATTTCTGGTAATAAATTCACTGGGAATCGAGATTTCATTAGTCTTAAGTTTTTTTTGTAGTTCAGGATTTCGGGATTTAGAAAAGAAAATAAAGTTTGGATTCCAGGATGAGACCCCTTCTGGCTCCCCCTTATTGGTGAATGGCCAATCGTGAGTGTGGATTTTAGTGATAAAACAATTGTTATCATGACTCAGTATCCAGCAGGTCTGTAGGTCACCCAAGATAGCTGCCAGCGGGGAACATAGTTTTAACACTGGACCCTATGGAAAACACTTTCAAAGATCTTCTTCTTAGAAAGTACCATTCCACTCATAAACAAACTTGGTCACAATGGTTCTTAAATGGTCCCTTCCAAAAAGATATCTCACGGGCAGGTCCTTACCTCATCCAAGATGGCCGCCAGCAGGGAACATAGTTTTTAACTCTGGACCCTACGGAAATCACATTCAAAGATCTCAGAAACTACTAATTCCAGTTAGAACCAAACTTAGTCAAAATGGTCCTTAGACGATCACTTGCAAAAATGTATCTGGCAGGTCCATACTTCATCCAAGAGGGCGGCATGGAACATGGTTAAACATTGGACCCTATGGAAAAAAATGATCTTCTATTCAGAAACTACGAATTGAATCCAATCCAAGGTGGCCTCCAGCAGGAAACCTGTTGGAAATGCTATTCAACTCTCTATGTCAGGTGAGCAATGCAGGCATTAAGAGCCTCGTGTTAATGGTTTACACATTGTATTTCGTAATACACTGAAACCCATCAGATATTATAAAGCATAAAAATTTAAACTGATACATAGCTCACCGTCTAATAAAAAGGACGGTCCAAAAATATCATAGTTGTATGTGATCACCACAGGGTCTCAGCTGTTCATCATCATGGCCTGCATTGTTTGTACTACTTTGCATTGTGTTTCCGAGGCTTGGACTTCATCAAAGAAGCTCGGGGCATAGCTGAGCATTTGATCCCATGGAAACATTCAAATAGTTCTCTGAAACTGCTAGACCATTGAATAACAACCCTTATATCAACTGATCCCTTCAGCTTCGTATATTGAGGTGTGTTTTCATATGCCCATGTCTCAGTGCTAAATTTACCATATAGTTTTCATTTGCTCTTTGGTTTGGTTCACTTATAAACCCTGAAAGGTACAAAGACATTCTTAAAACTTGATCGGTAGGTGAAATTAACATGGACCTCCATGACATGTCTGTTATAACTAATTCCAGGTTCAATGCATACAGAGACATTTAATTACATGTTTAAATGTCTCTGATGCATTGAATATGAAAAGAAAGGAAATGGGGTAAATGTCAAGGAGACAACATCCCATATCCAGGTTAAAACGACCCAAAACAAAGCATCTAGGGGTCACCGTACGGTCTTCAACGCAGTAAGGAACCTCACACCATATAGCAAGCCCTAAATGGCCCCAAAAAGGTAAAAGTGAATAAATCAGAGAGTAAATCCTAGTTGTGACAGGTTAACACATCAACTTCATTGGTGCTTCAATAGTCTTCCATCGTACTAGTCGTTCTTTGCCTAAAACCATCGTTCAAAGATTTATCCCAAGCATGCATATAAAACATGCATTCTTGTATGCAGTCTGCTATTCCCATGGGAATCTAACATCGATTTTCGTCTATTGATAGAAACATCTGCCTTTCTCATGAGAATCCAACACAGCGATTTTCATCTATTGATAAAAATCTTTCTTATACAAATATAGTATGATACTTCCCCATGGAAAAAGATCTAGGTCATAATATATTTTCATCACTTATAGAAAAAAATACTTTTTTCCCTTTATTTTAAGAGGAAGGTTTTCTTATAGTACATGTATGCAAGGGCGATATTCAACTGTATTTTGACAATAAGAAAAGCATAAAGTCAAGAAATATATTTCACATACAATGAGTTATTGTGTAGAAATATAAATGAAATAATTAAAAGAATAAAAACCTAGAGAATGTGTCCATAAGACAAGGATGCCATGCCAACAGGTGGCTGTGCGATCGAGGTAATTAATTTGATGAAACATCATTGTGGTCATGAGTAAAAATTAGTTCATGAGCAATATTGAACAAAAGTCACTGAGTGAAGCGAAAAATGTAGGATCCCCAGTTATTGGTGAATTTGGTAGTGCCAATCAAAGTGCATGTGCTGAAGTAATATTACAAGAGTTTGCCAAAATATGGACCTTAACACAAAACTTAACATCGGGACGGACGGACGTAAAGGCAAGGGTAAATCAATATGCCCCTTCCTGTTCACATGCGTGGCTGAGCATTAAACAAACAATCAAAAACGAATCCTTAGGAAAGGGGTTGTTATCCAAATTGAAAAGCGTTAAGTTTCTAGAGAGCATGCATCATTATTACGATGACCCCTAGATGCTTTGTTTTCGGTCGTTTTAACCTGGATATTGGATGTTGTCTCCCTGACATTTACCCCCATTTCCTTTCTTTTTCATTATATTGCCTTTGTGTAGTGTATACAGCTTGATATCCTCTTTCAATGAAAAGACACTAAAACGTGCTCACTTAGCAGCTTAGGAGAAAACAAACACCAAAATAGACAAAAGTAGAGAGCGAAGTTGCTTCATCATTCTCAACCTTGTTACCTGGATTTTCTAGACAGAAGTTTAATCGTGGATACGAAATTCATAATGATACAACGATTGAAGTTATACCAGAAATAAGTACAAGGGCTGGTATCATTGATGAAGAAATACAGAACTGTTGCCATAAAAGTGGGTCTCGATGGGGTATAAGCGGGAAGCGGGATTGGCCTTTTTAAGCCAGCGAGTAACGGGATCGTGACAAAAAAAGTGCACGTGAAAACGCAAAGGGATGTCGAGCGTGAAGCGGGAACCATTCAAAATTTAGCCCGTGAAACGGGAAATGGTCGACTTTTAAGAGTCTTTGTAAAATATTTTCCCGCTCGTGAAACGGGAAAGTGGAGAAAAATGGGTCGGGATTTCGGGAAAGGGACCCCCAATCAAGCCCCCATAAAAGTAAGCCTGGCACTATAGTAAAGTTATAGTACCACTTCTTTAACGATGACAGTTCAATGCTCTTCTTCGTCGACGCCGATACCAGTCCTGATCACGGTGTCCGGTTTCATTCACGGTTCATTTGAACTTTGAGCGACACCGGACACTGGTATAAGTGTCGCTCATTCACCGTGATGTGTTTGAACGTTTAATAATTGAATGTTCAGTGCAGACGACGCTACCTTTCGGGAACAACTGGTCTTACATAATGGAGATTTCAGTGCCGTTTGTGTTTAAATGCAACATGTAAATCATAACAAATTTAACATTTTATTTACAAAAAACTGATATGATCCCGTAAAACAAACAATTAACAACTGGCCGTGTTTCAGAGTCAACAGCACCTGTATTAGTCGCTTCTACTAATTGTTAAACACAATTGGCATATCATTGTCATTTGACTCTTTAGACATCTGCATAAATTTCAGTTCATCATAAACAGACGGTTCTGGGAATGTGTCCTCGTACTCATCCGGAAGTATTCGAAGTCTTCTCAGAATTTCTTTTCCTCGGTCCGACATTTTGGAATAAGGTTCTTTGCGGAACCGGACGGAATGGCCTCGTAACACGTGCATAGATCCAATTTCTAAGCCTTCCAATCTTTCAAAGAATCTGGATGCCGCCCAGGATGGATGTGACGTTCTTGGCGATTTTTGACGCATATCCATTGGCACTGGCGGAAATAAACGATATTGGCATGCGTATGACGCAGTAACTACAGCCCCGTGTGTTAGAAGCAGCTTTCTTATTTTGTTTGCACATTGTTGGAAAAATATTTCGTCATCAGCGTCATATATACTGCCTTCATATGGCGGTGGCAGACATTTCTGTGAACTACGAAAGGTTCTGTTTGCTTTGTGCTTGCCAACAACTGCGGCTGACGGCGGTGGAATGTGAATTTCGGACGATTTCGCCGAGTCTTTGGGCGAGTTACTCTGAGAATTTGTTGACATATCTATTGGCGGATGTCTCATATGACCAGTCATTGGTGAGACTTGTGACGTAATTGGTACAAAATATTCCATTAATCGAGTATCCATCTCAGGATTTCGATTCCCACTGAATGTCATTTCGTGCATTGGGTGAGGTTGATGATATCGACCTTTTACGATCATCATTTCATTTTCCGTCAAATTCTGTGTCGTTTCGTCATAACTTTCATTGTCATACGTATCATTCATACCGGCAACAATGCGGTCAACGCGTCCATTTTGTGGCGATACTTCGATGATGTCATCGTCATATTCTTCCATACAATTCCCGGTTGTAGTTACATTCATACTTTTTTCGGAATTGTTATCGGCCTCCACCTTCCAGTTAGAATTGTCATTTTCGTCCACTACTTCTGGCCATTCGTCATCCGATTTAAGAGCAAACAAACAAAGCTTTTGTTGTAAAATGAAACGAACAATCTGATAAGCACGTTTGACAGTTTCTTGGTCTATAACACGTGATGGCAGAAAGGCACTGTTGTTACCCATAGCAACACCATTGCGCAAGGCAGTTAAAATGGCCGACAATCTTGCAAGATGGCCACCTGCTTGATTAATAGAACCAAAAACCATTTTATTGTCAGTATAAATCCTTTTCATTCTTTGGAAAATTCCTAGGCACCTGGAAAAAAATGGAAAATAAACACTGAGACTGACTTATTTTCCAAGAATTAATGTGTCATAGAAATAACCTAGGCACCTGGAAAAAAAAAGAAAAAAAAACACTGAAACTGACTTATTTTCCAAGAATTAATGTGTCATAGAAATAACAGCCAGACTTGTATCGCGTTTGATGCAAGTGTTAATATCTAACTTAAAAAATTGGGTTTTATTCGCATGTTTATGATACTATAGGAAAAAGGGGTAGAGAAAGAGGAGGATTGGGTACCCATAAACCGGTTTAACCCTACCACTGGCTTTTGCTAGTGCCGATACCAAGTCCGGCTATCCCGAGATCCTATCGTTATTTATGTTTGTCTCTTGTTTTCATTTTTGTTTTTCTGGTGAAGTTTGCTTGTGATTGTAGTTCCTGTCCATTGTAGGTGTTTGCTGTTTTCCTGTTTTTGTAATTTTAAAATTAAGTAAGGAGTATCTCCATCATGCATAGCTCTGTCCTAAACCGATTTTGGCCTTTCTATTTAGATCATATTGGTAATTTGCTGTATTTCAGATTTTACTCATAATTTGGTAATGTTTTGATTTGATCTGCACTGAGGAGACATAAGTTGTCGAAATGGCCATATGCCGAAACTAAATTCACAGTTACCTCATATACCTCGGTATTTTGTTATTAATTACGAGAGTCAACATATCTTCTTAACAAACAGACTTAAATGGCGTTTGATGCAAGTCGCATTTAGAACAAGTGTCCTACAATATTAAGCTTACGTTTCGCTTCATTTTTTAAGTACGGAAATCATTTAGAAAAAAATAACACAAATATTTCTGTTAGACTGTTTCTATTCAGGCTACCGGACAGTACCGGAATGGACGGATGTTTGGCGTAGTATAAAACCCAATCTTTAATGTCCCCCCAAAAAGATAAAATTAATATAAATCCATGATGACAGCCACAAGCCACGAAACAAAATTTTATGATTAACATCAAACAGTGTTTTTTATTTCCCCAAATAAAATGTAAGAGAATATAAAACACCAAATGGTACGTTAACATCTAGAAACTGACCGATTTATTTCCCTAAAACATTTAACAGCCAGCAGATAATGCCCAAACTACACATTCATGCCTCTATTTACCAAATCAGGACCATTGCGGTTGGCAATCGAATACCATCTGAAGCAACAAGCCGTAATGACATGGCGACATAGAGGCAACATAAATAGATGTCAACAGAATAAAGACAATGCAGAGAAACTGGTCATGAAGGCCACATAATCAAAACACTATTGGTGTGAACTATGTATACTGCATTGCTTTTCTCTATCCTACGTACAGTAGTCCATCCCACATTGTAAATGCACAGGGGTTTGGCTCCGCGTTATAAACAATTATCATGTTTTCCAAGGTTTTTATTTACAATAAATTATACCTAAAGTTTGTGGATCTCTACATATAACGCGAAGCCAGTCATACGCATTTGGAAAGTGAAAATAGCAGTAAGATTGGGGTGCCCCGGTGGTGCCAATCTTCGGTTTCCCTCCCATGCATATTGTGATGACTTTTGGGGTGCGCGATCTTGTTGATATCCTCGGCGTACATCTTGTGGAGATGGCCACAATAATCCTTAGATGGTCCCCTGCAAAAAGAGTTGTTTTTCAGATGGGAAAAAATAAAGTTTCTCTTCATGGCTACCCGACAATCATTTACCGTTCATTGCTATTTTGCTTAGAAATTTATCAACAAATTTTAAACAACCCAAGGAGTCATTATACGCCATTGAACAACCATATAGCCCGTATGCTTATTTTCTAAAAGATAACACAAAACAAATAGCTTCATAATTTTACTATTAATTATCCACAAAAAAATGTCAAAACGGGATGCTCTGAATTATTCAAGGATGCCATGTGTGTGCATTTAAAAGCAATAAACTGAAATGATGCGTTTCTTTCGTCATGTATACATGTCAAATACATTTTTGTATTTTTTGTGGCATGCTATGACATCAATGATTTTTAAGTGGGTATTAGTTTTATACAATACAACATTGTTTTTGTTTGAAATCGGATATTCAAAAGAATTATAAACTGTAGTAATTGATGGGTAATAATTACTCAGTCGTAACTTATGACACATTACATATAAGTAAGATGTACATTTCAAACTTCCGGAAATATATACACTTGTAATACTTGTACTTATCAGTTCAAACATTCAAGACTAAGCACCAATTAAATCAAATTTCCAAACTGAACACATGCAAAGATTGGCCCCATAATTTCAGTCCTGAACACTTGTGATTATTGTTGGAAAATGCTAGCATCTTTTTTTTGAAAACTCATTGAATGGATAACTTTATGACTTCTAAATTTTACAATGTTACAGGAATTTGAAAAGTATGGTTTTATCGGGGGGTTTTACTATCAAAGAACAATTCCTCATAAGTTTTTATTTCGAATAATTTGAATCAAGAGAAATTAAACAAAAAATATAACGAAATATAGCAACATTTCTAACTACAAAAATTAGATTCACATCCATTGAAAACGGAATTTTACGCCATGATGCATTCCATATTTTCAGAGACATATAGTATTTCTAATTGTATAGATGACAAAGATAAGAAGTTTCTTCAAGTCTGTACATGTCCTTCTAGTTTATGTATTTAATTAAAAGCCAGAAAGAATTGGGGATAGAGATAAGCACGATAAGACTAATACCCATATAGAAGATAACGTTAAACCACGCTTAATCCTGACATGTAAAAGTCCGGTAATTGCTAGCATTACAGGTGTGTTGACATTTAAGATATTACCTAGAGAATTCAGCCTGTCCACCTGAGTTAAACGTGTAGCTTTGGTCTTTATGGAGACTGTGGAAGTTTCTTATAGCAGACAGAACGGTTTGCATGGAATTGGAATCGTAGGAAATATCTTTAGTGCCTTCAACATAGTTTTTACAACACACAATGAGACAGCGGTCAAACATGGCGATACGGTCCCTGTTTTCGAAAACAGAATGTACATCAATGGCTTGTATTGTTCCAACAAAGTTCAAAGGTCGTCTACCAACATCACAATCTCCAAGTCCACATCCATAGATTTCTTTCAGTCTTGCGTTTCTGAAAATGTCTGAAGATTTATCCAAATTTTCTAAAGTTTCTTTAAAATCGTCAATTATAATCATCAAAGGGTTTTCATTGGTGATTTTCAAGGCATGTTCCAGTTCTGTTTGAATATTTAACTGATCAATCAGCGAAATTGGCTTGGAATCTGAACATTCCTTGATTTCTTTTTTTAAATGTTTCATTGCATCAATTTCTTTTTCTAACGCAACACATGACTGTTTCGTTCTATGCAATGCACACGTTTTGCGTTCTCCCCGCCTTGCAACTAGCAGACACATTATTGAAGTTGGTTCTATCCAATCAGAATCTATTTTTACCGTTGCCATGGTTCCCATGAAATGAGCAATAGACGTCAGCATCGGAAACAGGATTAGTTCTGCAGCACAACAGAGTTCGTCACACTGCGCCATAACCAGATTAAAACTTTCACGGTCAAGAATATTTTTCCAATCAATTTTAACATCTTGGGATTCCTTAAATCTTTTTAAATTTTCCATTTCTTGAATATCTTGTAAACTTGTATTACTTATTGCAGACATAGTTTTTCTATACTTTAGAACAATTCCTAAATTGGTACACTAAAATAACTTCATTGCGACAAATATTGCATTCGCTATAAAATCTAAAATGGCGTTGACGAACTATTGTGAACCCTGTTTAAGTATACAAGTATACTCTTATCACGGGATAATCAAGCGATAAATAGCTCTATATATCAAAATAGTGTAGCTGACCTAGATATATAACAGCAGACGATACAAGTCCTCGTGCTACACAAATTCTAATCTCTGCGCTAAATTTAAACCTCACGACCAGTCAACCGATACATTGTATTGTATACACTTTAACTACTTATCTTTGTATGTAGCTAGGTAAAATATTTTGCCTTTCTTGTCCACTTAGCTATTTATGATAAATCTGGATTTATTTGTTGTATTAGGTAAAAATTTGTATAACGAGACCAATTGGTCAGATTTGTGTCTTAAAATATTTCCAAATCATTAAAAAATGCTGTCGTTTTTTTCCTGTACCAAAGTATGAAAAACTTTTACATTCATTTGAAGCTTTCGGTCGACCCCTTAAACTTCCAGTAAAAATTTCGTTCGCAGGTGTTGTTGATAGCTGGAACATAACATTTACGCGCAAAGACCTATATGAATTGCCGGCTCCTCAGAGGCTAGCTCATTATCTTTTTAATGCTAATCTAGCAGTCTCACTAATTGCCATAGCATATAAACTTTTGATTTGTCTACTCTTTATACTACCCTGCCACACAATAAATTGAAAACAGTAATTTCTGATTTGATACATCAATGTATCTGCAACGAAGATACACTTATTTAAAAGTCGGGAAAGTGAGTCAAACAAGAAGTACACGGTGAATGACGTAATCAAGATGTTGGAATTTTATATAGACAATATTTTTGTCGAATTCGGAGCCGGCTGTTTTTTTTACAGACAACTGGGATTCCCATAGGAACTGACTGCCATTTTTAGCTGATCTCTTCCTTTTCTCATATGAGGCCAAGTTTTTACAAAGACTAACACAGAAAAAACAAACTTTAATTTCAGCTTTCGCTACATAGACGATGTACTTTCTCTTCATAATCCAAAATCGAGGAATATTATATGTTATTCGGGAATCTTCGTGCTATAATTTTTCTATCAAAAGCGTTTAAAAATTGTACCACGGGGATACGGTCTCATATCCCCTGTCAAGGTAACCAATCAAATTGCAGGATTTACCTGGATATTTCACTTCTGCAGAATATTTACACATGATCCATCCCAATGAGCTTGAAATTAAAGATCGAGTGACTGCTGATACACCTTTTTCAACTTAGATCTTTTGATATACATTGACTAAGATGGGCCCGGGAAGATGGGAGTTTGAAATCTAAGCTATATGACAAACGTAATGACATTAACTTCCCAATTGTGAACTTGCCCTTTCTGAGCATAAATATATCTACCTACTCAGCCAATGGAGTGTACGTTTCACAGTTGATTCGGTAGTGTCGAGCATGTAGTTTATACGAAACAACGGCTGTAGAACACCGAAGGAACAAAGGAGTGAAATTTACAAAAATCGAAGTCCAAAGACACGGACAAAACTAGAACACAGAAAACAATGACGTTAGACACAAAAAACAATGACGATGGACAGATATAAAGCACAGAAACAGAAATTACAACATTCAAAACAAAGGAACTCACAGTGTAAACTTTAGTGAAACTGAGAGTGACATCAGGTGCTCCGGAAGGGTGAGCATGTCCTGCTCGGTGATTTTTTAATTGAGCAAAAACACTGTCCTGAAGTTTGCTGAGTCAAGGATTTGTTCAGCCTTTATTACTTTCATCCCTTCAGAAATTCTATGGCCGTCACCATGACATCATTACCCAAATGAAAACGGACAGTTTCAGCTAGATTTCACGTCTTCACGGATTTTACATAAGCGGTTTTGATTCAACCCTGGATTGACTCACTGACAGTGTGATGGGTACCACCAGTGGAGCAGGACATGCTTAACTTTCCGGAGCACCTGAATGGGAGTTCACACTTTAAGTACCTGAGTTCTTAATGTCGTCTTTTTATTTCCGTGCATTGTGGCTGTCTCACGTCTTTGTTTTGTCTTTGTTTTTCTATGTTGCCGTTTTGCCGTATCTTTGGACTTCGGTTTTGTGATCATCACTTCCCTTGTTCCTTTGGTACTCTTCTGCCGTTTTTCATCTTTCGTTTGTCAAAACATTCAATATGTATCTCTAAAGATGTCCACGAATTCTCAGTGCAAATAGATGAATTTGCCGAATCTCTGCAGACGTCTGTAGAGTTACATTGTGTGCGCATGCGGTACAAAGCACTAATGTTGCAGTAGAATTCAGTTCCGTAGATTGACATTTCAAATGAGCAAGGAAGAAGTTCTCACGAAAGGTCCACTGCACCACTTTCAGCGCATTTGGTAATTATGAGAGGATGGAGTAAATACATATGAGACAAAGCCTCTACAAAAACATGCTAAAACAAATCAATAGGACAACGCTTAAATATTTGTGTTCTTCATTTTGAAGACTTAGTTGATCTGAAGTTTTTTTTTTTTTTTTTTTTTTTTTTTTTTTTNCTACAAAGAAACTTAAAGACTGATGAAATCCCGATTCCCGGTGAATAAATTTCCCGAAATCCCCGTCTTTAATTATAAAAATCCCGAAATCCCGAGCTTAAAAACATCTAATCCCGACATCCCGAAAAAGGGCCGGCTCCCCCTCTTCTTAATGTCGTCTTTTTATTTCCGTGCATTGTGGCTGTCTCACGTCTTTGTTTTGTCTTTGTTTTTCTATGTTGCCGTTTTGCCGTATCTTTGGACTTCGATTTTGTGATCATCACTTCCCTTGTTCCTTTGGTACTCTTTTTTTTTTTGTAATAGTATAGGCCCAATATACTGTTGTTCGTCATCTTGAGACTACTATACTGGGCGATGACTATCTAAAACAAAAACAGATTAAAGTCCCGATAGTCCTTGGATGACCCCTTCAAAGTTTGGGAGTTTGAGATAGATTACAGCCAGTGGGTATATAGTTAAACATAGAAACCTATGGAAAATTCATTCAAAGATCTACTCTTCTGTCACATTGGGACATATTACATCGGGGTCCATCAACATACTAGAAAAAGAGAACTATTAACATTGAGGTTATTTGGACTGTTTATGTCAGCCATGGGCCAGGTGAACCATACAGACTCTTGAGATCATCTAGTTTGAAAGAGACAATCTAAGGAAAATTATGACCAAGTTTGGTTGTAATTGGACTAGATATCTTTGAATAGAGTTTTTCCAGAGGGTCCAATGTCAAGTTATTTTCTAGCTGGCATCGATCTTGAATGAGGTTTCTTTATTTGGAAGGGACCATCTAAGGGCAATTGTGATCACGTTTTGTTCTAATTTGCCTAGGGGTTTAAGAGGAGAATATCTTTAGGGGAAAAGTTTGAGTGTACGATGGATGCACAATTGACAGACCCATGGACGGAGGACGTCAAGTAATGACAAGGATTCACCATGGCTATCAGCAAGTTAACTTTTAATGGAGATTTTTTAAGGGCTATCAATGTGATTTATAGCATTATAGGAAATTTCTAAACCCTTTCAAAAATTAACAAAATGACAAATGCAAAAATGTCCAGGTTGCATAATAAACATTAAATTTTGTTATGCTGTACATGTGTAGCATCTCAGAAGCAGCATTAGAATTAAGAATAAAATGATATTGAAAGCTATTTACCAAAAGTAAAAGGAAAGAGACACGATTAAAAAAAATATCGAAAAAAGGGGCCAAATCCAGTATCAAGGACAACCACCGATGGCAATACACGTAATAAAACCTAAGTATTTTGCCGGGTTTGAAATTTGAAAAAATACAATAAACTTCTATAAAATGCATAGTAATATTTCTATGTCAAACATGTCTGACTATACTGTCCTGGTGAATATCTCTGGGATCTCTGGTCCACCAGAAGGGGGCATCAACTCAGTGGTTTCAAAATACAAACCAACTAAAGTTGCATATTATACAGGGTGAATTTTGTTATGCTGTACAAACACTCTGTTGCTTATAAATAGACTACTTTTGCAAGCGTACGTTACAAAAAACTTAGTCATCACTACAGAAGTTTTACGGTCGACATCACGATCTTGTGGATCGCTATGGGATATCTGTTTCCCAGATGACAACAGATCTTTCCCTCTACAACTAAAGTTTGTTTTTCCTCTATCTTATTCGACTTTACTACCGGAGTTGACATGTTCAACACGGCGAATGTCTTATCAGAAGCAGGAGATGCTTACTCTACCGGTACACCTGATCTCATCCATGGTTTTTTATTGGGTCCGTGTTGTTCATTTGTGTGTGTCTTTATTTTTCTTTTTCGTCCCGTACTCAAGTGGTGTCCTTGTTTCTTGGTGTGTCTGATCTTGCCATTGTCCATGGATTGTTCGTTCTTTTGATTGACGGTTCGGTTCTGACTTGCTTTTCAAGGAGTAACTTATCGTCAGGAGCATGGGTATCAAATAATATGGAAAACCTTTTCACTAAAAATACTTAGAAAGAAGAACACATATCAAACAAATCGCAATTTACTGCCAAATCCTGTACCAAGGTCATCCATCGAGTGCAATATATCGGTTGAAGATTCGGAAATTTTAAGGGGTTTTAATTTTGATGAAAACAGAGTCTATAAAACGCAAGGTGAAATTTTGATGTCAGACAAATCCGACTCCTGGGCTGGGGAACATCCTCGGGGACCTCTGGTCCATCAGTACTGGCATCAGCAAAGTGGCTTCATAATACTAAAATATCCAAGTTGAATAATTAACTTTACATTTTGTTATTCTATACATGCGTTTCAAGATGTAACTTCCCATCAGCAGCATTATAATCATTTATTATGGAAAGCCATATACCATAAAAAGGTCAGAAAGAAGTACTTATTTCCAAACATATCGAAAAAGAAGATCACATCTAGTACCAAGGACATCTACCTACTGCCGTGAATACACGGAATTAATCCTCAGTCTTTTTAAGAGGTTTAAATTAAAAAGCAGTAAATTAATATTTAAACGTAAAATGTCCATGTCAGACAAGTGTGATTATGGAGTTGGTGAATTACCTCGGTGACTTCTGGTCCACCAGCAGTGGTATCAACCCAGTGGTTTCATCATACAATAATACCAAAGTTGAGTAATAAACAATAAAGTTAGTTATGCTGCACATGCGTATCAACGAGTAACCTCTCATCAGCATCATATATATAAGAATCAAATAATATGGAAAGCCATAAAGTCATATACTAGCAAAAAAAAAATCAGAAAGAGGAATATCGAAATGGAACTCGACACTTAGTTTCAAGGACATCTACCGAGTGCCGTGAATACACGAAATTAATCCTCAGTACCTTAACGTGGTTTGGATTTTAAAACAAAACGGAAAATTTCTATAAAACGCAAGATAATACTTTCATGTAAAACAAGAGTGACTACTATCCTGGTGAATACCTTCGGGGACCTCTAATACACCAGAAGTGGCATCGATCCAGTGGTTTCAGATTACAAAAGTACCACAGTTGCATATTATAAACAGTAAATTTTGTTATGTGTTTCAAGAAGTTACTTCTCATTAGCAGCATGAGAATAACATAATATGTGAAGCCATTTACCAAAAATACTCCGAAAGAAAAGCTCATACCAAAATTATCGCAATAGGAGGAAAATCTAGTACCAAAGAGAGCAATGCATGGGATGAATACTTAGTAATTCAAGGGTTTTTATTTTGACAAAAACAGTAAGTTTCTGTGAAAAAAATGTAAAATTTCACGACAGACAAATCTGACTCATGGGCTGGTAAACATCCTCGGGGACATCTGGTACACCTGAACTGGCATCAACCGAGTGGTTTCATCATACGAAAATACCAAAGTTGAGTAATATTTAGCTCTTTTGAGTGGTTGAAAATTGCATTGTCCAACCCCAGAAAGATTTTTAAAATATTGTTATAGAATTCCCCTTTACATCTGTACAAATTATGTTGTTTGTAACTTCAATGATTTTTGAAATTCTCTGAAATTGTTCGAGGGAAGATGCAATTTCAAACCTTTCCAAACGAGTACTTCGTCAAATTTCTACGTTCAACTTGACAAATACTCAAAGAAAAGACATTAATCAAAATTAGAACACTTCTAATATCTAGATCTACTCAATGTGTCCTTAATAACTGCAAAATGTCATGAAGCTACCGGTATTTTCGAAGAGATGCACTGACAAACCTTGCCAGAGGAGCAACTTATTTTAAAGTTCAAAATAAACTTAACTCCGAGAAAAATTATTGGATAAGTTTCATGAAACTGGAGAGGCACTATGAGCCATTTCAGAGAAGTTGCGCTGACTAGAACAGGACGGACTTGCTAAAAATGTTATACCCAACGTTGCGTAGGGGATAAAAAGTTGTTCTGAAAATATATGTAAAAAGCTGGAGATGTTCACTTGTCGTTGCACTAAACGCATCATCTCTATGTGATTTATATACCGAATTAGGTAATTATCCAACCGTTACTATACACAACTTACAGACGCCGTATTTTAAAAATTCTGCTAATAAAGTAAATACCCACCAAATTTGCGCATTTAGAAAGGAGATATGAAATATAGGACAGTTTGTTTTTGATACGGACTTTATCACGGTCAGTATCAAGCAAGCCTTGGCGGCCCGTTCGGGCGAGCTTGACGAATACGCCGTGATGAAGTCCGTAACAAAAACAAAATGTCCTATATTTCTTTTTATCAGTAATTTACGAATTGATAAATTGAACTCTATAATAAATTGAAAATGCTTGAATTATTTCTGTTTAAGCATCGTAAATACATTCTTTATGACAATAGTAAACATACATTCCTCAACAGTTGGACGTATGACGCGTATGAACATGACGCATAACAACGCGCACATGACGTCTTGACAGTGACCCGTTATTTTCTGTATCACGGCCTAGCATTGCAGATCAAAGGAAACTCATACAAATTACCGATACAATGTCATACAATGACTTTTCGGACTGTAATAAAGGCAGCACTTGGCAAAATGTTAAGAATACCCGACGAAAGATCCAAATATTATGAAGTACAAAACACTAAAAATACTAAAAAGTTTAGCCAACGATATAATTGAATAACATATGTAACTCAGCTGAACACAAAATGCAAGACTCGGTGTTTTAGGTTTTACAACGGCATGAAAAGTAATAGGAAGATCAGGTTAGCGTCTGAAGAATTCAGAAGAGGATTTTTGCATATTTGAACATCCGCACAAAATACATAACAGCGAACGCATGGTAAAATAGTGGTAAAGGATAAATGCTGCAAGGTGGTGATAATTGTACCAGCTAACAAAGGAATCCGATGGAAGAAAGGTAGAATGATGTTAAACTTGTATATGGGGATTACAGTTCCTAAAATGTCTTACATTTGAAACCAACGTCATTGCTCCATTTCAACTCCTCTCATTTCATCTGTAGTCTGAATTCATGCACGAGTATTACTGATTGCAATTATTACCCAAGCTAAAAATACATATTCTTTACATATTTTCCAAACCACAGATATGGACGTTTTTACTTAAAATCTCAGAAATATAAAATACAACTCGGTTAAATTTATCAATAGCGATTATTGTCATAAGCCGTCAGATTGTTATTTATATACCATGGCGTCTAACTATGCCAAAGTAGACTGAAAAACATGGCTGTGGTGTTCAAAATGAAAATGGAGAACAACTGGTTGATATTTGTCTCTCCTATAGATGTGTAATCGGATGCACTGTCTTTCCTCATAAGAACATACATAAATTGAGGTGGAAATCACCAGATAGTAGTACCTTAAACCAAATTTACCATGTGATTAACAACTCAAAGTGGAGAAGATCTCTTTTAGATGTAAGAGCCTTAAGAGGTGCAGATATCAACAGTGACCACTATTTAGTTCGAGCTGTAATACAAGATCAGGAAAGCGCCTCAACATTTAAAAAGTAAATAGATATACAAGCCTGAACATCCCAACAGTGAGAATAGCATTTAATCTAGAATTAAGGAATCGCTTCAGTACTCTAGACAATGTGGAAAATCTTAATGTCTTAGACCAGTAAGAGATTATTAAAGATCTGTATCTTTGAACAGCAAAAGGTACCATGGGATATCAAACAAAGAAAAATAAGGAAGGGCTAAGTGAGGAAACATAAGAAAATTGAAGACCGGAAAAATCTAAAACAGAAAATCTTCAACCCTGAATCAACAGGAATACAACATCTAAAGAGCTCATATAAGATCAAGGACAAAGAGGTCAAAAGGAATGCTAGAAAAGACAGACGTGAATTCGTTGATTCTATGACCAGAGAGGCAGAGGAACTTTACCAAGACCAAGCTATGTACCAAATATCATTGTCCTATAGCTTGTAGTTAGGGGCCGGTCAAAAGTTATCAAGGCATGGGACCGGTGCAAACAACAGTAGGACATGCATTTTTTTTCAAAGTGTCAAGGGATGGGACCAGGATTTTTTCAGCAAAAAATGTGCATGGGACCTAAACATTTTTAGATAAGATCTTTGAATGCAAAGACCAAAACTTTATATGCATATTATTTTTTTTCTTTTTGCATTCAATTCTGGTATTAAGACACCGAGGGTCTGGGATAACCAACTATTAAAAAGCCTATTCTCCTCTTTTGAAACTTTTAAAACCAAAATCTTAATTGTTCTACTCACTTTATATATTTTATTTACTTGTCATACCATCAAAGACTAAATTTGATAAAAAGTTGTACATATAATTTCAATTTTGTGCACTACTCAAGTGTATGGATTTAGACATTATTGGTATAGGATAACCAACTACAAAAATTATTTATTCTTAAAAATTGTAACCTTTTTGAAGAAAATTTTAATTGTTATACCGACTTTATACATGTTATTTACTTTTCCCACCATAAACGACCAAATTTGATAAATAATTGCCAATATAATTTCAAATTTTTTTGCACTACCATAGAACATGTAAATGGATTTAGACATAATCGGTATGGAATAACCAACTATAACTAGAGGCTCAGACACTGAGCCTGTATCGCTCACCTGAAAAAATGCTGAAGCAGGGTTTTTGCTGGTCTGTATGTGGCCATGTTTTTTATGTGAATTTCCCATAGGGCCAAAATAAACTATGTTTTGTGCTGGCGGCCATGTTTTTTATTGGATCTGAATGAAATGAGCAATCTTTGTAAGGGGCCTTCAGTTCATTATTCCTGTAAAGTTTGGTTGAATTTGCTTCAGCGGTTTCAGAGCAGAAGAAATTGTGAATTTTCCCATAGGGTCCAATGTTAAACGTAAGTTCTGTGTTGGCGGCCATGTTTTTTTATCGGATCAGAACGAAATGAGCAATCTTTGTTAAGGACCTTTAGTAAATCATTTCTGTAAAGTTTGGTCACATTTGCTTTAGTGGTTTCAGAGGAGAAGAAGAAAATGTGAATTTTCCCATAGGGTCCAATGTTAAACCTAAGTTCCGCGCTGGTGGCCATGTTTTTTATCGAATCGGAACGAAATGAGCAATCTTTGTAAATGACCTTCCAAACATCATTCCTGTAAAGTTTGGTTGAATTTGCTTCAGTGGTTTCAGAGGAGAAGATGAAAATGTGAATTTCTCATAGGACCAATGTTAAACTATTTTCCGTGCTGGTGGCCATATTTTTTATCGGATCAGAACGAAATGAGCAATCTTTGTTGAGGACCTTTAATACATCATTCCTGTAAAGTTTGGTTACATTTGCTTCAGTGGTTTCAGAGGAGAAGAAGAAATTGTGAATTTTCCCAAAGGGTCCAATCTTAAACCTTAGTTCCGCGCTGGCGGCCATGTTTTTTATCCGATCGGAACGAAATGGGCAGTCTTTGTAAGGGGCCTTCCATACATCATTCCTGTAAAGTTTGGTTGCATTTGCTTCAGTGGTTTCAGAGAAGAACATGAAAATGTGACTTTCCAATAGGGTCCAATGTTAAACCATGTTCCGTGCTGGCGGCATGTTTTTTGTCGGATCGGAACAAAATGAGCAATCTTTGTCAAGGACCTTAGGTACATCATTCCTGTAAAGTTTGGTTGAATTTGCTTCAAAGGTTTCAGAGCAGAAGATGAAAATCCGATTTTTCCCATAGGGTCCAATGTTTAACCTAAGTTCCGCGCTGGCGGCCATGTTTTTTATCCGATCGGAAAGAAATGAGCAATCTTTGTAAAGGACATTCCATGCATCATTCCTGTAAAGTTTGGTTGAATTTGCTTCTGTGGTTTCAGAGGAAAAGATGACATAGGGCCCAATGTTAAACTATGTTCTGTGCTGGCGGCCATGTTTTTTTATCGGATCCAAATAAAATGAGCAATCATTCTTAAGGGAGTATGAGCCTCAGATTTCAGAAGCATTCTATATCCTCGGGTTTTATCCATTCAAACAGTGCTAAAATTTTTTGCACATGGATCACATTTTCTTGGTCATATGTCACTTTAAAATACATAAAATAGACTGTGTATAAAATTTAATCAACTTCCAATTATAATTTCATATATTTAAAGGCCTATAAACATCTTATGCAAATTGAAGGAAAACTCTAGAGAGATCTGTTTCCCGCCAAAATTTTGACGTCTTATATCTCAAAAATTCCTACATGGATTTTCAAAATTTATTGCTCAAGTTGTTCCATTAGATGTGCTCTTAAAGACAAAAGGTCAGAATTTTAATTCTAATTACAAAATTTTTGAGACTCGTACTCCCTTAAGGACCTTTAGTACATCATTCCTGTAAAGTTTGGTTGAATTTGCTTCAGTTGTTTCAGAGGAGAACATGAAAATGTGATTTTCCCATAGGGTTCAATGTTAAACCATGTTCCGTGCTGGCGGCCATGTTTTTTGTCGGATCGGAACCAAATGAATAATCGTTGTTAAGGACCTTTAGTACATCATTCCTGTAAAGTTTGGTTGAATTTGCTTCAATTGTTTCAGAGAAGAACATGAAAATGTGATTTTCCCATAGGGTCCAATGTTAAACCATGTTCAGTGCTGGCGGCCATGTTTTTTGTCAGATCGGAACGAAATGAGCAATTATTGTCAAGAACCTTTAGTACATCATTCCTGTAAAGTTTGGTGACATTTGCTTCAGCGGTTTCAGAGCAGAAAATGAAAATGTGATTTTTCCCATAGGGTCCAATGTTAAACCTAAGTTCTGCGCTGGCGGCCATGTTTTTTATCGGATCAGAACGAAATGAGCAATCTTTGTAAAGGACCTTCCATACATCATTCCTGTAAAGTTTGGTTGAATTTGCTTCAGTGGTTTCAGAGGAGAAGATGAAAATGTGAAAAGTTAACGGATGGACGGACGACGGACGACGGACGCCAAGTGATGGCAAAAGCTCACACTGACCGTTTGGGTCAGGTGAGCTAAAAATTGGTTATTCTTCAAAATTGTAACCTTTTTGAAAAAATCTTAATTTCTATACCCACTATATATATTTTATTTACTTTTCACACCATAAAAGACCAAATTTAATAAGTAATTGCCAATATAATTTCAATTTTTTGCATTGCCATAGAACATGTAAGTCGATTTAGACATTATCGATAGGGATAACCAACTATAAAAATTGTTTATTCTTCAAAATTGTTATCTTATTGAACAAAACCTTTATTGTTCTACCCATTTTATATATTTTATGTACTTTTCATGCCAGAAAATACTAAATTCAATAAATAGTTGCCCATATTATTTCAATTTTGTTTCTTCATTCTTCTAGTACATATGTTCATGATGATGGATTTAGACATATTATCGGTATGCGATAACAAACTATAAAAATTTATTATTCCTAAAAATTGTAACTCTTTTAAACAAAGTCTGAATTCTTTTACCAACTTTATACATTTTATTTACTTTTCACACCATAAAAGACCAAATCAGATAAATAGTTGCACATATAATTTCAATTTTGTTTTTGCTTTGCTCTAGTGTTTTTGCATTTCTCTAGTGTATGGATTTAGGCATCATCTGTATTGGATAACTATAAAAACTGGTTAAACTTCAAAATTGTAATTTTTTCAAACAAAATCTGAATTGTTTTATTTACTTTATATACTTTATTCACTTTTCACACCATAAAAGTAAAAAGTTGCACACATAATTTCTAATTTCTTCTTCATTCAAAATTTAAACACTATCAGATCTTGAAATCAACTATTAAAAAGGGCAACTTTCCTCTATTATAACTCTTTTTAAAACAATGTTTATCATTTTTCTCACATTATATATTTATTTTGCTTTTTATACCATAAAAGAGCAAATTATGGAAATAATTTCCCATACAATGACAATTCCGGTCTAACTATTTTGACGTAACAATTTACACATTTTAGTGTCCCACCACCAACCATAAAAATTAAGATTTCTCATCTGAAGTTTTGAATAACATTCATGGGGCACCAACTTTTTTTTTTGTACCACAACAGGATGGGACGTCACTTTTTCTTTATTTGTGTTACCATGGGACCACAACTTTTTTATCGAACATTTTTGTTTTGCACTGGTCCTGTGCCCTAATAAATTTTGACCGGTCCCTTATTGAGAAACAGACTTAAGCAAAAAAAAAACTTAACCTGGACACTGGACCGTGAAATTGAGGTCAGGGTCAAAAGCCGTATGGCAGCCTGACATGTACTAACCAAGACCAAGCTATATACCATATACCATTGACCTATAGCTTGAAGTTATTGAGAAACAGACTTAAGCAAAGAAACTTAACCTTGTCACTGGACCGTGCAATTGGGGTCAAGGTCAAAAGCCAGATGGCAGACTGACGTGTACTAACCAAGACCAAGCTATATACCAAATATTATTGACCTATAGCTTGTAGTTATTGAAAAACAGACTTAAGCAACAAAAAAAAAAAAAAAACAACCTGGTCACTGGACCTTGAAATTGAGGTCAAGGTCAAAAGCTATATGACAGACTGACATGTACTTACCAATACCAATCTATATAATAAATATCATTGACATATCACTTGTAGTTATTGAGAAACAGACTTGAGCAAAAAAACTTAAAACTTGGCACTGGACCATGAAAATGAGGTCAAGGTCAAAAGCAATATGGCAGACTGAAATGTACTAACCAAGACAAAGCTATATACCAAATATCACTGACTTATAGCTTATATGTATTGAGAAACAGACTTAAGCAAAATAACCTAACCTGGGCATTGGACCGTAAAAATTGAGGTCAAGGTCAAAAGCCATATGGCAGACCGATATGTACTAACCAAGACCAAGTTATATACCAAATATCATTGACTTATCACTTGTAGTTATTGAGAAACAGACTTAAGCAAAATAACTTAACCTGGACTTAAGCAAAAAAACTTTACTTTGGCACTGGACCGTAACATTGAGGTCAAGGTCAAAAGCCATATGGCAGACTGACATGTGCTAACCAAGAACAAACTATATACCAAATATCATTGACTTCTAGCTTGTAGTTATTGAGAAACGGGCTACGGCAAAAAAAAAACTTAACCTGGTCATTGGACCGCGAAATATAGGTCAAGGTCACATGATTTGGGGTCCCGCAGATAGGGTTCGCGTAAGCTACCTATGGACCAAATATAAAGTTCTCACATCAGAGGCTTCTGTATAATAGCTTGAGCTTACGCCGCCGTCGCCATCATACTTTGAACGCCTATGCCTCGCTTTCCGCGACTCCTGTCAAAGTCAAAAAGAGACTTACAAGAGAGAAGTAATATTGATGTCAGTTCCTAGAAAAGTAATATGCAAGATCGTTCTTGCTCGGATTGATAATACAGTAGATGCAAGGCTAAGAGAAGAACAAGCTGGCTGTAGAAAAGGACGTGGCTGTATTGACCAGATATTTTTTTCTGAGAAACATCATCGAGCAAAGTATAGAATGGAATATTACAAAAACAGGATAACAGCAAACACCTACAATGGCCAGGAACTACAATCACATGCCACAATTTACAAGCAAACTGCACCAGAAAAACGATAATGAAAAGAAGAGACAAACATAAATAACGATACGAACTCGGGATAGCCGGACTTGGTACCGGCACTAGCAAAAGCCAGTGGTAGGGTTAAACCGGTTTATGGATACCCAAACCTCCCCTTTCTCTATCCCATTTCCCTATAGTATCATAAACATGCGAATAAAACCCAAAACAGGTAGACTACTAACTCAATGACCACTATCTTGGAACAGAAAAAGCACATGACAAAACGTAATTTTGAAAGAAGGGTCAAAGAGTGCTCTCCGCTAAACTACCGGCTAGCTCAAGGAATCTAGTCTGCTGGTAAAACACTGTCGCACTGCGGAAGAAAAATCAAACTCAGCGAGAGGCCAGTATATATGTAAAGTCTTCAGGTCACCGGATCCAAAGCCAATTTAACGGATTTGTTCAGAATATCTCGTCGATATCTACTATTACGTAAAGAAATGAAATTACGTCCCAGTTTTTCTGGATTAGTTATCAGTTTTTGACATTTTTAACATTTCCATAAAAATTGAGGATGAAAAATGCCCTTTGTAATTAGCTGTTTATGGAATATGCCTCTTTTTATCAATTTCATTGACTTTCGGAAGGCATTGATAGCGTCCACAGAGACACCTGGTGGAAAATTCTTAGTGCATATGGAATTCCATTAAAGATTACAACACTGATCAAACTGTTCTACACCAACTGTGAATGCAGTAGCATCCTTGGTAACTCCGTTTGAGAAGCATTCCGTGTAAGATCTGGTGCAACGCAGGGCTGTATACTATCCCCGATACTGTTCCTAATGGCCATTGACTCACCAAATACAGCGAAAAACTACAACAAGAAGCCATGGAATTCAATGGTCAATGTTGAATCGACCTGAAGATCTGGATTTTGAAGATGACCGTTCAGAAATTTCAGCCACTAGACGAAAAATCAGACATATTAACTAATTATGCCGAACAGAATGGTCTGAAGATAAACACCATTACCACATTATTTCTGTTAATCTGAAATTTGGATGACTGATTTTCAAGGACTACCTGCTTAGGTCTCTGGTGGATTTTACATAATTATATCAATCCATACTTTTCAGTTTTATATTATCTCCTATAGGCAGGCATGCTTTTTGGTCTCCAAATTTTTTGGCATGTTTATCCGACTTGAACGCAAAATCTTTACGTTTATCTGTTAAATTCTTGTGAACTTTAACACAGGATTATGCATTTTCAATTTGTTTGGAACTAATAACTGTTTTCAGAACGTCTAACTTCACAATGATATATTGACATGTCAAACAAATCTCTCATTTACAAAATTTGTGTGGGTTCTTGTTGTTCCCCTGACAATTAGTTTCTTTAATTGGAATTGTTTAACCCCATGGATGGCAGTGATTGGTATGTCGGCTCTCAAGACTCCTCCTGATAAGTTGACTGTTAATGCCAAGTAATTGGGGAAAGCAATGCTCACACAAATATGCCTGGTGCATTTGTTTAATATTTCTCCTTGTGTCTTATTACATTATATGAAGGTGTGTCTATCTAAAGGAAAGATATACACACAAAACAACAGAATCTTGTTGCTTCTTCATTTAAATTGCCATAAATGCATTGCAAAGACTGAACAGAGTGATTTAGAGACCAAATACTTGTGTACAAATTACAGTTTTTTTTATATTTGACTTGATTATGTCTAATATCTTCAACAATTAACTGAATAAGAGACAAGTCCCAAAGACTAAATTGGAACCAGCGTTTGGCGAATCATGAGTTTTTGGTTAAACCCAGTGATGTCATGATATATATGTATATGTACAACCCAGTGATGTCTTATCTATGTATGAAAAAGAAAGGAAATGGGGTAAATGTCAAGGAGATAACATCCCATATCCAGGTTAAAACGACCCAAAACAAAGCATCAAGGGGTCACTGTACGGTCATTACCGTATATGATATCTATGATATATACATGAATGTAAAACATGGCTGTTATGTACTCTGTGCTGAATTTAGGCTTTTCCATTTAGATCATTTTGGTTATTTGTTCTATCAGCCTTTACAAGTTTTTTGTTTAATGGTCTTCCAAATGTTTTGGTTTGATCTGCACTAAAGAGACATAATTTGTAGAAATGTGCATATAAATAAATTAACAGTAACTTCGGTATTATCTTATCTACTGACCAATTCAAATTCTCCATACTTATTATATTGTTATCATATACAAGATATATGTAAAGTAAAAAAAACAAAGTTCAATTGAATATACTTTTTCTTTTAATTTTGAATGAAATTTTTTCACAAATACACTTTACAGAAAGTAATGACATAATGATGAGAAAGATGTTTCAAGTATTATTATAATTAATGCATTGGCTTTGTAAAGGTTTATGGTTAAATTTTTGGTATTGTAAACATGGCACACATTCATTCAGTTTATTGCCACAAAATCTGGTAACCACAGACCGTGTCATTACCTATGACATCAAACAGGGATACAGTAAATCTTTGGCACAAGTTTTCCGTTGCCATGGTATCACATATAAATACCCTTATAAACGCTGCATTTTTGTAAAAAATAAATAGCTACTCTAAGTAAAAGCCTAACCTAAAATTTGTTGACAGTACTGAGTCTGTATAAGAACAATGCCATTGAATATATATTACATATATAATTTATATTTTCTTCATCTTTTGACAATAAACACTTTTAATCTCTATCAAAATAAATTTGCTGAAAATACCGAAAAAGAAGCCAGAATAATTTTATAGGATTGCATAAATATTCGTTTACTGACATCCAAATAATTTTCAGACTAATTTTACAATTCTACAAAATATATTACCAATAAAATTAAATTGTTATCATTTTTTTGTAGATAAATTTGAAGAATTTGATAAAAATCTTACAGAAGAAAGAAATGGTAAGGAATTCATTGTTTTAGTTTTTAAAAGATGGGAGTTAAAAGTACATTATGGCAGATGATTAAAATGAGACAAAAATAATTTAATTTATACAAAAACAAATGTATATAATACTTGTATAAAAATTTACATAAACTGGATTTGAAAAAAACAAACAAACCAGTTTTAATAACATTACAAAAGTAGGGTTAGGAGACAAACTTTCTAAAATAACAAGAGGTTATATGGTATCTACTGAATAAATAAAAAGGGTCCTAGTCCATGAAGCAATCCTTAGAGCAATGGTGTTGATTTACAACCTAAGTACTTTGTTTTTTAACCAATGTCTATTTTGCTCGAATCCAGTTCAAAAATATTTTTTGAAGTATTTGGTTATTATTTAAATTTTCAAATTTCAAAGTTACTGGCTTTTCCATTATTGTGATTAAAAACTTCCAGGAAAACGAAACTATATAACCATGTCACCATGCCCGTTTTTTAAGTTCTTTCAACAACAGTAAACTTTTTCTACAAAGGACGACCGACAGTAAATATATTGAAAAAAAACATTTGATGTAGGCTTTAAATACAACACCTTACATTCCATGGATTACTTTACAAAATATGACCCTGGTTGAAAAATTCTAAAGGACACACATCAACAGAGATTCATTGGTTATTTATTTGTATAGATCTTATTCTGGTTTATCTAACATTAAAAACAACTGGTGAAAATGTCGAACTTTCAAAACAGAAAAAAAAAAAATAGCAATTTTGGCTCTCTCTTTGTCAATTTTTACATAAAATAATAATAGTACTGGCCCTATATTTAGAAAAAAACTCCATACATCAATAAGTATGCATATTATATTTTATACTAATCGAGACAATGGAGAAAAATCTGAAGGAAAAACTATATCTTAACTAGCAAAATCCAAAAATGACCAAAAACTCTATATTAAGTGGTAAAGTAGAAAAAAAATTGTCAAATATAATGTAGATATTCACCCTAAATATTCATTAACGTAAAAATCAATTTAAAATGATAAACATAAGAAAGCAATGGCAGTTATAAAAGGTAATTTTTTCCAAATCAACATTTTCCCCAGTTACCTACGCTAAACCTACTCTAGTCATTGAATACACCAAACTCGATCAAAAAAATGAAAGAGCTGTATCCACACAAAAATGTGTTCCCTGAGTTCAAAGGTCAATTCATCTGCACTTTCTGTTTTAATAATAATAATTTTAACTCCCATCTTTTAAGCATTGTTCTTATATTGTGTTCAGTAACTTTCAACAAAAGGAATGTCCCTTTAATATTTTTCTCAATCACACTTTCTTGAAGTAATGGGAGTCATCTCATATTTTTGTGTTAAATGCTTGTACATATCACACATTTTTTAAGTTAATTATAAATACTATCTGTCTAATTTAATTCTATTTTTAAAGATTATTATTCAATGTTTGTGACTAGTTTTTTCATGCAAATTTTGGCATGCAAACTATTCTAAATTTATAGCTGACCAAACAACGAAGCTAACTGTTTTAGATTTGCTTTTTAGTAAAACACTATAATAAATATATAAATAATCTATTTTACATCTATATATATAAATAAATAATATTTTCCTCCACAAATGGAAAATTTCAGCACCAAGTCAGATTTTGAGATGGTTCCCATTATTTCTTTTAATTATTAAGCGTTGATGTCACCTGCCAGAAAGCATGAATGATTTATCAAAAATCTACATTGATCGAAACCTTATGTACAAAGACGAATACAAGAGGAATATAAATATAAACGAAAAAACAACTTTGGGTTGAAATATTGATATCTTTTTTAAGTTAACAAAGGTATTATTATACATATGTCACGATACACCCTACTAACTACTATTTACTAACTAAACCAAGTAATAACCTGGTTATCACAGATAGTAATAATGGGGGAGATCTCAAAAATGTTTTAGCTGCAAAACTAACTACTGAAGAAAGCCCCAAAATCACTCCAACTAATGGAGATACAGATCTTATAACAAAAAAAAATATTTCACTATAATAAATCTGACTATAAAGCAGGGAAAACTGTTTTTGAGAAAACCCCTATCTTCTGTGACTGAGACATTTTCTTTGTATATTGGACCCTGATGATTCATCATTTTTACACTATTTCTATTTATATATAGCACTAGGGCGGTTTATCTTTGTATTTACGTGCCTTTTCATGCAAACACTGACACAGAAAAAGAAAATCACATCCACAGTAAGCAAATATTTACAAGATACAGACAATATTAAGATTACAAAATCTTGGAAACAAAAACACCGCAAAACATAGTTGGATTACTTCCCTCCTTGGCAAAGTATAATAGGAAAGCTTCTGGACTTGTCATTCTCAAATTCCCAAGTAGACAACTACTAACTAGCTTTGTTAAGGGAGTTAACCCACTTATGTTTACAACTGCTTTTAAATAATGTTTTCATGATTTGAAGATAAAATACATTTTTTGAAAAATTTAAGTACCCAGTTATAATAAAAAAAAGAAGCAAATTCAAACAGAAATGACATCATGCAAATTGTTTAAAGCAATATTTTCCAAATTTTTCTAAGCAAAAAAGGAAATTAAAATCTATAAAAACGTTCTCTTCTATAAAAAGCAAAAGCTTTTGATATGCGTAGAGAGTGCACATTTATCTAACTAACTAAAATACCAAAGATTTTTAACAATAATTCAACATTTTTGATAAAATTTCAATTCTTCATAAACAACCAATAACATCTCCTTAAATGTAAATAAGGGTAAACAACCTCAGTATGTATAAATATTTACAAAACATGTCATTATTAAATACGAAGATAAACAGATAAACAAAAACATATAAAATATTAATCTAGAGTTTTTAAATTGTTCATGTTTTAGTTTTTATCAAAATGATATAGGTTGACCTATCTGTTTTTGGCTGGTTTTGAAGATTTCACTAATTCAGCACTTTGTCATTAAATTGAGTCAAAACGAAACTAGTAATGACCTGAACACAAGCACTATTGGTTTTGCGTATTAATTTTACTGTTCTGTTTCCTCCAAAAGAGGGCAAAAATATATATGTAAAAAAATCAAAGTACATGCAAAAAGGGTCACCTTATCTCAAAGGTATATTGTATATTTGGTAACAAAATCAACAAAAACATACAAACATAAGGTTAAATATTTTTGTTAAAAATGTCAATAGGTTAAATGCAAAAACCTTTAAAAACAAGTAAAAGTAAGGTATTGTTTTCTTCACTGAAGCCAATTATATAAAATTCAACAACTATTTTACATTAAATATTAACAGTTGTAAAAATTTGTACAAGATTTATTACAAGTTAAAAACATAAACCTCCTCAAAAATGATAAAATAATTGAATGCAAATTCATAATTCTCTAAAGCATTGATATAAGATTTCGCAAAACTTGATGTTGATGGAATTTTAAATAAAATTATGAATGCTATCATATTCTAACTGGTTTTTAATTATTACCATATTTTCTAATCTTATCCTTACATTTCTGATATAACAATCCAAACTGATAATCTCTAGTTTAGAAAATATGGAAATTAACTATTCTACAACAACAACAATGTATTGCTTGACTTTCGAAACTTAAAAATTGTAATATCAAAATACCTGATTAATTTAAAGTTTTGTTCATTGTAAAATGGCATTTGCGTAGTATCTTCTCAGAGATGAACCAATTTTTCAAACTTCTATTTATATGTTTCAAGTAAAGAAGATTTTTAATCCAAATCTTATGTGTAATGAAATTACACAATGAAAAGGGTTTATATGTCGCAATTTTATTTACTGTTCAATGCTGTTATTTTTAATTGCCTATGTACTATTGATCAATTTTGACCCCTTCAGCATTTGAAAAAAGACACCCTGGCATTAAAAGTACATGCCCTGAACACAGAAAATGAACAAGTTATTCAACAATATCTACAGAAAAAGAAATCTTTAACATCACTCATATAACAATTATTATTGCCATTCAGATTAAATCATCCCTTAAATCATATAATAAACTTAAAATCAATTGTAAAACATAGCAAAGATTTAAGTAGATAGATGTTTGATTTTAATAAAAGACGTATGGGAAAAATGGGTAAACTATTAACAGTAAGAAAATATTAGAAATATATGGGAAATCTTCTAACGTAAATAGCCATTCATCCTTTTTCACAACTATGAATCATGCAAATAGAACAACAAACCATTTTTACACCCCATTTATAATCTTTGAACTTTATCACATTTGAAAAAACACAATTAATTTATGAAAAAGAAAAATAAAAAATCTACCAATAAATACTACAAATATTATTTGATAAAAATTATATTCAACTTAAAATGAATGAGAATAAAATGATAATGAGGGATAACAAATGATATATTTCTGGACATAGTTATATTATTTTTAATTCTGTTTTTAATTGGTGAAGAAATGCTTTTTTGACACAATATTCTCAATCTTTTTTAACCATATAGTCCATAAAAACATTTCAGGATTATTTAACTGTATCTAAATTTCATCTGCTTGAGTTTTAAGTTCACAAATTTCAAACACTTTTTTTCATTCTTGAGAACAAAAGTTTTGTTTTAAGATTTTTCATGTGAAAAAGTCCAGTTTACAATAATTACAGAAGTAAAATAAAAGCATAATAAAAACAAATATATAATATGATGGGAATTAAAAAAAAAAATCAAAAGTAAATAAATCAAATAAAAGAAATATAACATTGAAAAAAATATAATACAACCTTTCTATTTACACACATGTTGAACTAGCCATTGTATTGTAATAAACCATTTATTGTGTGAATTATTAAAAGCCTAAATTCTTTACCAAACCTTAGAATTAATACGAGTCTTGAAATTAGGTTTGTCAAATTTCACATTATTTCCTGATCATAATTAAGTACATTTTAGCTTGATATCTAGACTTTATTTTCCTGATGCCTTTACTAAAATATAAATGCAAGCACGAGTCTTCATCATATTTGTTTCTTTAATTCATCCTTTCATGGATTTTAAGCCTCTTCAACATAGCTAGTAGATCATCAAACCAGTCAGCTACTTATAAAATTGAAAACATAATTGTTTTTATTGTTGAAAATTTATTATTTCATTTTTTTTGTGAACATGTATGTTATGAACATAAAGAAATCATTTTTGGGTTTTATTAGTTGAAAAAAACAGCAAAGATGTGTGAACATATATATTTGATGGTTTTCACATGAAAAGACGATGAACCATTTATATTTAGATTTTGATAGCATATATAATTGCATAAGTCTGACATTCAGATGATTTCCCCCCAAAAAAATACTTCAAGCCACTTCATATAATTGACTAACCTGGGACAGTGATCTACTAATTATGTTGAAGTGTCCTTATGGCATCATAGTAGTATCATTTCAATTTTCATCATCGTAATATATATACAACCTATATTTGTATGTTGATAAAAATTATAACCTTTAGGATTCGTTTATAGTGTAAACTTTCTTCACTGCATAGACAGTATAATTGTATAACATGCTTAAGTAAAATTGCGTAATTCAACAAATATTCAAAAGTAACTTAGCAACAAATAACCCATAAGAATTGATATATAAATATCCATAATAAGCATTAAAAATTGTAAAACAATAATCAAAGTCTGAAGAAGGATCTTTAAATGCAGAATAAAAACAATCCTTTCCTTCGAGGCATATTTTGTCAGCTTTTACGATCTTCCAGTCCTTAAAACCATATGAAGACCTGGAAAAGAAAAATAAAGCTACCACATAACAAAAGAATTCTTGTGCTTCACACTAGAAGACTTGCGAGATAACTACTGTGGATGCACTTTTATTCGTGGAGACCATTTTTTGTGGTTTTAATAAATAATACTATTAAGTGGGTACTTAAACTTGTGGTTCCGAATGCTATGCATTAAAACTCTGAAGCAAATTGCATTTCATTGGGAAATTTATTGTGTGATTTTAGCCAACTATGAAATCAAATTAAATTGGAACCCAACAAAAAATAGTATTTTCATATTATATCAAATTAAGGATGTGAGAGAGAAAACAATAAACTTTTTTTGTCACAAACTGAATTGTATGTAGCCCTTAAAAATCATTGCTTTCATCTAAGATCCTAAAATCTCAAAGCTATTGCAAGCATTGAAAAACATTTTCAAGCAATTTTAAATCATCTAAAATCTAAAATACTTCAAGATGAAGAACATCAAAAAAAGCGTTGTTCTATAGCTTAGATTTTACTTTGTATTTGTAGAGAGTTTGTCCATGTACATTTATTCATATCCTTTCAATGTTTATTGTATCAGATTAACATTCTGAATTAAGCAATAACAGTACATTATTTGAATACCCGAGGGCGTCAATCGTAGATTTGACGGTCAAAATGCAGTTTATAGGCGATGCGTAGCGGAGCCTAAAAACGGATATTTTTACCGTCAAATCAAGATTGACGATCTCGGGTATTCAAATAATGTACTGATATTGCGATTCTAATGCAACAAATCTATTTCATGTTCTATTTTTAACTCATGAATTTGAAACAATATTAGGAACCAGAATTCCCATTACAACTAGTTTATATTTTTTTCAAACTTCACATTATTTTACCAAGTTGTGAACACTCACAGAATACCTCTGATGTTGAAATACCCAAGTTACCGTGAAATAAATGTCATTTGCATATTAATTTTCTTTGTATTTTTTTCATCTGGCAATACAATGTATAAACAGTTGTATACTTATTTTGTATTTAAGGCATTTTATTCATTTTTCAAACTATAATTTCAGACATATTTCCTTCTTTACAGTGCATAAATTTCAGGTTATTCCTAAGTGCAATTCACTACACTTCTTACTCACCTTTTTCAATCCTTTCCTAGTACCCATTCTGGAAACTTGTAGCTATCAGCTGACCCTGTATTGATAAAACCATAACATTTGAATCAGATTATCTTGCATTGCTTGAAAAAAACTGCTTAATGTGTACACATCAATTTTCTAAAGTAAGACAGCACTGATCTTACTGCCAAATTAAATATATTTATAATTGGTAAAATGTCGAGTTCTCACAAATCACAAGAAGTTCTCCTTACACTAGTATAAACTTACACTGAATTCCTCGTTTTTTATAATTATATTATCATTTCTTTTTAATTATTGGGGTTCACACTGCTAGTGTATTTGTTTTATTGCATTCTTAATTCATTTCTCATTTTTTTGTTGTTGTCTTGGTAATGTCTTTATTTGTGTTACAGCATGGCCACTGCTTTTTGCAGTTGGGGGTACATGTACCCTTTAAATTTAAATTTTGGGGTACAAGGTATTTTTCTAGGGTACAAATGCACACCAGTATTTTTACTTAACTACTTAAATCGGATTTGCAAGGAACATATGGAAACAACTTTTTTCCTTTAACTTTTGATTTGAACAATACAGTTCGATCTGAAAACCACACTGTTCAATGATTCAATTTTTCATGCACGGTTTGATTTGTGAAATTGTACATGCAAATTCTAAAATGTACGCTAATAATGTACTGCAGTATGTGAATGGGCATGCTGTGTTACATCAAAATTGTTGTCCTTTTTGGATATTTGATCCAAAGTTTTCCCCTTTAATGCCTTTTTACTTTGGTATTCATTTACTGATGTATGTAATTACAAATAAGACATGTACAAACTTAGTCTTATACATTCTATAACAATTGCATAACCTAAATGAAAGTTAAGGGAGTATGAGTGTCAGATTTCAGAAGCATTCGATATCCTCGGGTTTTATCCATTCAAACAGTGTTAATTTTTTTGCACATGGATCATATTTTCTTGGACATAGGTCACTTTAAAATGCATAAAATAGACAATGTATAAAATCTAATCAACTTTCAATTATATTTTCATATATTTACAGGCCTATAAACATCTTATACAAATTGAAGGAAAACTCCAGAGAGAACTGTTTCCCGCCAAAATTTTGACGTCTTATATCTCAAAAATTCCTTCAAGGATTTTCAAAAATTTTTGCTCAAGTTGCTCCATAAGCAGTGCTCTTCAAAACAAAAGGTCAGAATTTTACTTCTAATTACAAAATTTCTGACACTTGTACTCCCTTAACCTATATTCTTTGTTTTAATAACCAAATTTACAGAAATTAGGTATATATATATACCATAAGATACACACATTATCATTTTACGGTAACTTTTGTAAATACTTATTTAATATTTTACATCTATTATCTGAATTTCATGATAATAGTAAGGTTATGTTTCCAAAATTTTCTGAAGTGAAGCAGATCCAAATAGTTGGTGTTGGGTTGAACTGTTACCATGCATTTGTTCTTATAGCCAGTAAATAAATACTTTAATATACTTCATAGAAAAGAACAATGTAGTAGTTGTGAAATCTTGCCAATCAAATTATCCTATCTCTCCGAAATGTTAATGCAAATACTTAAAAGCCCAACAGAACTGAAATAACCATGGAATAGTCTTTTTGACTTTTGACTGGTAGATATTTTATTTAATAATTCATTTTTATTATTTTTTTCTTTTTTTTTGATAATTAATAAATTATCAAATTTTGTCTTTGATAGAGAAAACATACTTATTATAGTTTTGAGTTGTTATTACTCCCCTTTGGGTCGTTGTCTCTTTGACACATTCCCCGTTTCCCTTCTTTTTTCTATTAATATATATATACTAATTATAAAATCACTATCTGTAGAATGTAAACTTACAGCTAAACTGTGTCCCAAACTAAGTGTTGGCTGGGGACTTGTGGCTTGAAGATACAGACTGTCCTGGCTATTGTATATATCTAATGGACCAGGGCTGTTGGCCAAAGGATATCCACGGCTTGGTGAGGTAGTTGCAGGAAAGGCCTGTGCCCCAATTCCATTAAGCATGGCTGAAAGTTAATATTAATGTTTGTCATGATACAATATTGTATATGCATATGGATAAAGTTGAGTTGCCAAAATGAACTAAAAGATGACACTTTGAATTTGAATTAAACAAACAAAGGCTCGGTGAGAAAAATTCAATTGATTTCTGTATTTTAACATGGTCAAACAATACTTGCATAACAAATAGAGTGGGCAGAATAATGGGATTCTATACAAATGATCTATAACCTGCCAAATTTACAGCATTTGTTCTTTTTCAGCCTTTTACATAGTTCACTTCTTTTCTGTTGATTCAACATCAGGTTAGAAATGGAGCTCAGTGCTTCATTCTGCTGTTTCTTTTAACTTAATCGCTCTCTTTCTCTCTCTCTTTGAAAGATATGACGTGTCAGTATCCCAAATGAAAGTGGACATTTTCAGCTAGAATGTAGTCTTCCCGGATTTGACTACCAACTTTGACATTTTCCTGGATTGACTCACTAACAGTGTGATGGGTGCTGTTAACAGAGAAGGACATGCTTACCCTTCCGGAACACCTGATATCACTCTCAGTTTCATTGGAGTTCACACTATGAGTGCCTTTGTTTTCAATGTTGCGATTTCTATTTCTGTGCTTTGTATCTGTCTAACATCATTGTTTTTCTGTGTCTAACGTCATTGTTTTCTGTGTTCTTGTTTTGGCCATGTCTTTGGACTTCGATTTTTGTAAATTCCACTCCTTTTTTGCTTTGGTATGCTACTGCCGTTGTATCCATTATTTTATTCAAAACTTGCATTTGCTGGCGTTTCTTTTGGTGTGTTTTCTAACTAAACTGTGATGTAGTTTTATATTTGCGTAATTTTGTATGAATTCATCTTGCCAACATAATTTGCAGTTCCAGCTTTGAAAATTTGCTCAATTTATAAGGTTTAGTATCTGTATGACTAATTAAATTTTCATGTGCTTAATATTCTTTCAACAAACTGGATCTTTTCTACAACAAGATACTTGCTTGTTTTAAGGTACTAATATAAATGTGAACTATTTTTCATCAAGTCCTGCTAGCCAGCATAAGACTTTGAAACTCAGTTTCTTACTCAATTGCTCATCTTAAGTGAAGGTATATATGTTGTGTCTTTAAAAGGCAATATCTCGCAAACCAATTTGATTGAAAACCTTCAATATCTAAATTAAGAAAATTTTGTTAAGGAGTATCTCCCTCCTGCATAGCTCTGTCCTTAGATCATTTTGGCTTTCCTCTTAGATCCTATTGGTAATTTGTTCTATATCAGCTTTTACACATATTTTGGTCTATGGATTTCCAAATATTTTGATTTGATCTGCACTGAAGGAAATAAGTTGTAGACATGACCATATGCAGAAACAAAATTCAAAGTAACTTTGGTATTTTGTTATTTTAATAACATGAACAAAGTCACTATTTTTGTTTTGCATTTTTAAAAGTAAAATCATCCAAATCAATCAACTGCCTTCTTACCTGAAAGTCCTTGTGCACGTTGTGCATTGATCAACTGTTCACTAACGCGTTGTAGTGGAGAAGTAGTAATAGGTTGAGGAGACGGCTCGCTTCGCTGAATTTGTAGACCTCCAGCAGTCAACTGACTAGTTTGTGCAGCACCAAGATCAGTAGCATAAATGGCAGTTGGGGAGGTGTGTCGTTCACCGGCAGGGGATGGGGCAGCAAGATAACCTGTGTAACCAGGGAAGCCTGAATAGAGAATTAAAATTCTCTTTAATACAGAATCAAATATGGTTCATGTCACATTTGTAATACTGCACAATTCTGTCCATATGAATTTAGTTCATTCTAATGGACAGTTCATACAAAAAATTATTTTGATCAGCAACAGATATTTTATAAAAAAAATATCACAAATGAGCCTTCCTAATGTAATCAAAGATTTATTCAATTTGATCTAAGAAAGGTCTAAAATAGTTTTACTTGTTAACATGTTTGAAACAATTTTATGCTTGAACAAAATAAAAATATTGCTGAACCTGAATTTAGCAGTCGAGACATTAGCCAAATTCTTTCTCTTCAATATATATCCAAAAGCATAATAATCAAACATTATGAAAATCAATTTGAAATTGAAGAATGGCTAATTAATCACTAGATTTTCAATTCTGCTCTTCCAATAAGAGGTCAACAGCCTTTTATTTTGGAATTTTTCTACTAAGTACTTTTTATTCTGTTACCCAAATTTAGTTTACTGTTGAACCATAACAACGATTTTGGAATACTAGAAAACCATTATTTGACAAGGTTGTATTATTTGAAATAAAATCTTTTAAAAAACATTATGCTAAAATACTGAAAGAAAATCTAGTCATCTTTCATAGCCTAACAAGCATTCCTTAATTTATGTTTAATAAAATGGCTAATGATCACTTCAGATTCTGAAGGAAATTATAGAAACTTCCCCAACTTGGCTGAAATATTTTCATATGAAACTGAATAAATATTTCAAAATGTGGAAGACTATACTTTCTGTTCAGAAAATGGAAAGTATATTAATATTTTTAAATGTGAACAAATCAAACCAAAGGTTTTGATCGTTGTTTTAAACAACTTATTTGGCTTCCCTGGTTCTGCATCAACATTAATAAACAAGCACACAACATTAGGTTGGCAAAAATCACGAAATCAGACCTAAAGCTTACTAATCTTAGTTCACTATGCAATTTCTATCTTCTAACACTAAAGAGCATTCCATTTAAAACATCTGCTAAAATATGTAGTGTGGTCAAAGCAAATTTTTTGGACATTGCTAGAAAGAGCTGTGAAGTTAATTTTTTAAATTACATGTCTTCTTCAAGGTTTACCAATTTTTGATTTGAAAAATATAAATTAATGGGACAGCTATTTTCTATATTATTAACACTAAATAGTCAGTTAAGAATATTACATGCAATACACTACGAAAAGCAAAACTAATTTCTATGACATATACATTCATTTCTAGTAAAGCAGATATCTTATAGATTTTCTTAGTTCTTTGTGTGCTTGGTTAACTACTGTTGCATGCAAAATCAGCGGAGCCAAAAATATTCACAAGTCTGCATGTTATTATCTCAACAGTTATCAAATATAAGGATAATTCTTTCCAACATCAAATAATAAGTCATTAAGCTGTAAAATACATGCATTTAAATGAACTCTAACATATCCTATGAAATAACTTAATTTTGATGGTGCCAATTACCACAAAATAAATAATGAATTGCTGTGATGTTTTCACATTCTCTGACCAGCAGAAATTCATTTCTGTGCCATTTCTGGTCAGAGATATTTGGAAAACAATTCTGTTTTATCTCTTGTCATCATAGAAACAAGTTCTACAACTTAAGCATATCTATTATGAAATATCACAAATTCCATCAACAACTCAAAATCACTTTAAGGTCTATTCATCTAGACAGGACAAATTTCATAATCAAAGAATCTGTCTATATGATACTTTTAGTTTTGGATTATATGCTTGAGCTCAAAACAGAATTTGAAAACACAATGCATTTTCTTTGTCTTTCAAAAAGTTCTTAACTAAAACATTATGTTGCATATGAAAGTTTTAGATAAATCAGTTTCAAAATTTCAGAAACTTTCTGAAGTCAGTTTCAAAATTTTAGAAACTCTCTGAAGGGTTGACACCAATTTAAAACTTTTCATAATATTTTTCAAGGCATAAAAAATGTTCATTTGAAATAGTCATTATAATAGGAAAACAGATTTGATGTTGGATTTACCTAAAATCAGATTTAAAATATTGTGTACTGGTACCTTCAAAATAATAGTTTTTCATAGTTCAACCAGATCTCAATCATATCATCTATATAAGCCTTCAAGAAATATTCAGTATTCTTATGATAAGAAATGTGAATGATTGAAATCTGTTAGTAATACAAGTTTATACACTACATCAATTGATGGGAATGTGCCCCTGACATTAATATCTATCATTTGTAAATTCAACATTATTCAATGGGATATCACCTTTATTTCTCATACAGAATATCTTTTTCAACTTCTGTAAATGTTTTTACATTAAAAAAAAATATTTACTAGAAAACAATCAAGCAAGCATCATTTCATTTCATGTTGTGTTTTCAAACATTTAATTATTTTATACCACTGTTGACCATGATTCTGGCTTTTGGCAGAGATATATAAAACATTAATTACCAAAATTGACATTGTTAAGAATAAATACTGTAAATTTTTGCATTAACTACAAAAATACTAATGTTTGAAATTGTTTACATCAAATGAAATCATTTTGGGGGGAAATATTTAGATACACATCCAATGCAAAACACAAAAAGTACACATGATATACAATTCTATCTTTAGCTACAGAGAAGAATACATTATATTTATATATATATAATCAAACCACACATAAATTTAATAGTGTTTAAACATCTAGTAAATTTCACTGGATAATCAATATATCTTTTAAAATTACCAAAAATGTAGAATTAACATAAATATCTTTATATTAAATCCAAATAACTGAAGTCACAAAAAATAATTAGCAGATCTGAACTTAAAATTTGTAAATTTTTGATTCCATCGATGATCCAGTGCTTATAGTTAATCACTATGCAAGTAATTGCAGAATAATACTAAAACAAACTGTCTAAAATACAAAGTTATCTTGCCAGCACAAGGGAAAGATTTAATTCAAAATTACAGACATAAAATATAAATTCATAAAGGAAAACAACACGCCACACATAAGAGTGCAATGGTTGAAGGGGGAAAATAAGCTGAAAGCGCTGATACATAAACAAGAAGAAAATGTGGACTGAGCGTTTTACAGCAGTGGTGCTTACCAGCTGTGCCAAACGGGAGACCTAATACGCTCCGACCAACACCTCTTATAGCAGCATTTGTACTACGAGAAGTTGCCACTGAACTGTGAGCAAGGGCTGCCCCTGTAGTGGAATTAAGCGTTGCACCAAGCCCTAAATATGATAATTGTAAATCTTTATCAATTATCAGAATGTTTATAAATCAGGAACAGAAATCCAAACTTTTTCTGACTTTTTCTACTGTCTTTAAAAGGTTGGCATTAAAATGAATACAATTGAATGCTAATTTAGTTCTGCCATCTAGCAATCAAGTTATTCTAAGGAGCTAATGATGAAAAGAGATAATCTATGGACAGATTAGTACTATATTTCTACTGACGAAGCAATTTAACTGATTAAACAGTGAATTCTGGGCAAAAGTTGAAAGACAAAAGAAGCCTGATTAAGATCATATGTAACAAATGTTTATTCTCATAGATTATCATTCCAATCATATCAGATTATAAACGAGTATACAGCACATGAAAATAATGTGCAATATATTTTTCATAAAATGCTTTTGAACAACACAAAATTTTGGGCGACAACATATAAATTTTGGGACACTGGACAATTGTTGCACTATATAAAACAAGTGCATACGTTTGAAATATTGATGAAATTTGACATATACAACTCATACCAGAAAAAATCCTTGCAAAAAACTTCCAGAAAAAACTGTGAATGATTTTTTTACACAAGAATTATCTTTTTCTTTAAAATCTAGTTTAGAATTGTAATCAAGAATTAATAATAAGACGAAAAAAAAGAAAACAAAGGCATCAACCAAACATTTTAATGGCAGCATAATTTTGTTGAAATTTTTTATGGCAAAAATTTTGTGATTTCTGACATCAGGAAATCAAGAAATCCAAAATGAAGCATAATTTCAAATCAGGATATAGAATAAATATGTAACTGAACTGAAATAATACGTGCACAAAATTTTCATAGCACAATTATTATTGATATTTCTTGGTCTTAGAATTTTTATGATGAAGTCAAATGATCAAATAAATAATCGAAAATATACAGCTAAGAAAAACAAAAAGAAAATACATAAATATAAATAAATATATATATATTCACTGCTATGCAGTTAAGTACATAAATTAAGCACCTAGCCACTGATATATAAATAAAAACCATTTTGTGACTGCAAACGAATACAAGCACATGAAAAATCACATTTTTGGGTGAAATTTGGATAAATATGTAAATATACATGGATTTACAGACAGAAGGAAAATGTGTAAAATGTATAAACATCATACAAATTCAATATAAATGTTAAATACATGTACATGAGACAACTTCGAATAAAAATGGTGGGATACAACAACTTTAACAAATTTATGTACAATTAGATATGAATGTCAAATATTTAATAAAAAAAATTGCATATCTTTAAATCAACAGTTATTTTCTTCCAAGAAATTCACCAAGTTGTCAGTTACATTTTTAGAGCAATCTACCATTTCATATTTTGCATGGTTTAAGAGATGCAGAGCCTTCAAAATCAGCAAACCTGATACTTTCTTTTTAGAATAGAACAGAGTTTTATTATTCAACGAATGATTTTTTGCATACACACACAGGGTCTGACACAAACAAGAAAGTCATCTTGGATCTAAAACATTCAACTTGCAGCAACTTGGTAAATTTCTTGAATTATAAAATATAATAAAATATCACAAGAATTAAACATAAACTGAATAAAGATATGAATCTTGTATTTTAATACTGAGGTTTTTTATCACATGTAAGAGTAGTGTATTTCTATCCTGTTATGATTTAACCATGAAAGAAGGCACTGTTCAACAAAAAAAATCACACAGATTTATTTTTGGTTATTAATTGTTTTTTTTTATTTCAGAATATCCTAACAACTCATTACTAACATGAAAATGCATATTATTACTTCAAAATTTATCAATTTGATATGTTTAAAGTGAATTTTACTATTTCTAAATACATGCATCTGACAAGAAAATCTGATACAAGAACAAGATGTTTTGAATATAAATAAATTATTCCTGTAATATTTTAGATAAATAATCAAATTCTTTAAATTTGAAGCTTTTTAGCACATTAAATACGTCAGTAGCATGTTTATTATTATCATTATTATTTTTTTTTTTTTTGAAAAGATATAACTATAACAAGGATTAAATAAAAAGAACGTACTTCTTTTCAGACTTTTATAAATTTCATTATTTAAACCCTAAAATAAATCCTTCAGAGAATGTTTAGAAAACCATCCTACAATCACCTTTTTCTCTTTATTATTTCTTACATTAAAACCCTGTTGGTGGAATAGAAAATGGTTATTTAAACATTTAATACTGTATCATGTCACTATTCTGGCAATGTTAACCAAGATTCGTATGGAGAAAAATATCTTTTTATTAAAAACAACATAACTTTAAGTATTTGAATATCATAAAATATACTTAAATCTTAGTTTTAACCTTAAAGTATTGTAGCAGGGCGAGGTAGATATTGTTTGCCTAGATGTTAAAATGTACTTCATTACAATTCTATCTTTTGTAAATAAAAATATTATTGCTTAAATATTCAAATATTATAAATACAATGCTAATGATGATATGCTTCTCATTTTTGACATAAAAAAAAAGAATGAAATAAGAAGAAAAGAAAAGACAAAAATGATAAGCCTCTAAGATATCTTCTATTATATCAATTTCCCAGTAAAATACCATTATCAACGAAACAAAAGGAAATAGGAGGGAAAATTAGAGCAAAAAGCTTGGGTTATGGTCTATAATGCCAATGAAATTTGCCCCATTCTTTTTTTCATTGGACTTTGAGGGAAAATGGTCTAAATCTTAAAAATTTTCTGTCTTTTTTTGCCTTCAAGTAAGACCATTTCATACATTCTTGCTTTTAAGCAAGATATAGAAAGGAGTGCAGATCTTTGTTGACTTCAAAAAGCAATATTGTGTCCTGTACAAAACTTAGTGTTTTATTAGGATTAAACATGCACATCTTGAAAATCCTTCCTTCATCTCAAAATCAAGAAGCATGTCAAATTTAAAGACTTAGAACATTGTTTTGTTTTTTTTCTATATTTGATTTTGTTATGTTTTTTTAAATATCCCAAATATTGCTAAATGATATAAAAAAAATCCCTTTCATGAATATTGAAAAAACTCCTGATAAAAACTTATTTGTCATGACCTTGGTAATATTTCAGAATCATGTACATCATTGTATTATAAATGATGGTTGGGATATTGTATTTTTATTTAAAAAATTATCCTGTTCAAAACAAATTTAACCAGCGTAACATGGAACTAAATTTGGAAGGCAGTTTTTTTTTCACCTTATTTGTATGCATTAAGCAATAAAATATTTAAAAAAACAATAAAAGAAAAAGGATATATAATATCATCATATCTTTTGTTTCACACAAATAAATATTTTATAACAATATTTACATTGCCATATCATAATATAGTACTCTAGATATATATGTATATATGTACTCCATTGTTCAACAAATTTTAGAGGAAATGGACTGCAAAGTATATGTTCATGTTTTAAAATCTTTTACTTTTCAAATAATTTAATTAAATGAAATGCACTTTTCCTTACAAATTTTTTTTTTTCACTAACAATTTGTTATTTTTACTGATATTACTGTCAAAATTTTGTCCTAAACACCAAAACCATCTTAACTTTAAATTGCATCCTTACTATAATTTAGTACTTACTCAATTCATCATAAGGAAATCTCATGTAAATATCTAAATTACATATTTTAGCACCGCTTAAGACATTTCAAATAATAAAAAATATGGTATTTTCCAATATTCTAACATTTTGCACACTTTGCCACAAACTTTTAATCCACAACTGACAATTGACTGCATTTTAGTTCATATAAAGCAGAACTTTTTTTCAGAAATGTCATTTCTTGATGGTGAATTTAAGTTTAATTTGGCAAAAGTTCATGAAATTATCTAATTCTCTGATGCAATAAATGTATATTCAAGAGGAGATAATCCATTCAACTTTTTAGTGTGATTATAACAAACTATTTCGTTGATATATTTGCCAGAGTATAAATAATCTAAATCAAATTTACAAATAATATGAAATATTGCTTGGACCTGAGACAAACTTTACTATGCCTTTTCATCCTGGACATATCTAATTTTCAGATTTGAAATATCTAGAAACAATAAAGAAATTAAAGACTCTAAATGTGAAGGATTAAACTATCCATGCAATTTTATATTCATATGATAAACAATTTAACTTAAAAAATAACTTAAATTCAATATGTTTAATAAAATAATTTATTATGAATTATAATTCATGTATTTAGGTCAATTTATTATGAATTATAATTCATGTATTTATGTCAATTTATTATGAATTATAATTCATGCATTCAGGTCAATTTATCATGAATTATAATTTATGTATTTATGTTAGTTCTAAATTTTTCATAATTCAACATTACAAAAAAAATGGAAAAATGAGTATCTAGTTCTAATGCTGCAATTTGTAGACATTTATTTATTCTGAAATATTTAACCTCCCGAGCAAAAACTGCATGTGTTATGAGGAAGATATAATCCCCTCCTTCTGATAAAATTTATATTTATTTACAAAAACAAACAATGTCCTGGGATTTGACTTCAAAAACAACAATTTACACAATAGAGACATATAAAGTCCAGCAACTGCTGTTCAGTGTACAATATTTAATATAATTTTGTCTTTCCAGTCTTTCAGCACACTGTTCAACAACTGAGAGTCACATTCAAACAACATCCATTGTATTGATTTTGAACTTCTGAACATCAATGGTCTCACTGAAAACAACTGATGGATTTAAAATGGATACCACTGTCCTAATTCTAAAATTTCCATACCTGGAGGATAGTAGTAGCCAGCTGGTGTCAGAGTTGGGAAACCACGTCCATATGGAGAGTACAAAGCAGGAAGCGTACTTGGAAGAAGACCTGGAAAAAATTTAAAGGAAATTTCATTATTAACATTACATGAAATAAATATACAAAGCTTTTATGAAATTTCTGAACTTGAAAACTGTGCAGAATTTTTTTATCAAATTATTATTTATTAAAATGCAAATGTGTTTGACATTTTAACTAATTCTTTTCTCTACTTCTACTACAGTCTACTATCATCAATTAAAAGCTGAGGGCAAGATTTTTCTTTTTATTATATTTATTCTAATATTCTTTATAAATCTACATTTGGATATTTGAAATCTGATTCTAAAAGTAATAAAATCAAGAAGTCTTCACAACTTTGTTTGGGAGACTTAATTAAATATGATTTTTTTTTTCATTTTTCTTTTATTTCTCAGCTAAAAAAGGAAAAAGAAACAAGTAAGCTTTGATGATTCATGCAGTAAATTTGACAAAAATTCAAAGAAGAAACTGAAAAATTTTCATGCATTAAAAATTTATTCATAGGAAGTTTGAAATGAAAAAAAAGGCATGCCTGTTCTTCAAATTTGCTCATGCGATAGCATTTATGCTTAATATTAAGTAGAGAAGAAGTAGTCACTTTTATTTTATTAAAGTTTGTAACCTATTGAGCACGCAGCAGTTTCGCCTAGTAATAGATTTGATTTTCCTCGAAAATAACGCAGGACATTGTTTCAGTATCATGTGCATTCATGCATAACGTCTAGTTTATTGTAATATAAAATCTAAAACAGCTAATTTTTAGCTACTTCTATAAAATATGGTACCATTTAAAAAGGAAGCATGCAAAAAAACCTCTACATTCAAACAGCAAGAGGAAAAGCATAAGAGTAGATGGCGTGAATGAGAAAAAATAAAGATTTTGAAGAATAAAGAATTTTGATTTATTAAAGTAGTAATCAAATTCTTTCTAAACATGTCACACAAGACATTTAACATTAAATCTATTTAAAAAAAAAGTTTTGACCAGCAAAGGAAATGTTGGGATCAAATCAAGACTGCACTCAAGAATCTGTAGGGTCACGACTGTAACATGACCTGGGAAAAGACTTACACATCTCTGGCACGATCATGTCGCTTGGTATTTCCCAAACAATTTCGCCATCTTCTGTCACTACGAAAGGATTAGAAAAAGGGAGATAAGTTTTAGTGGCGCCAGAAATTAAAGCACACACAAACACAGAGATTTGCAAATAATTGAATTCAGCCCATCAATTTATTAAGATGTGCATTTTTGTACTATTGTAACATAATTTTTCCAAGGTGCAATGTATTGCCTGGGGGAGTGATCTGTAGTTCTGAAATCAAATATCTGCAAATCTCTGTTTTACTAAGAGCCACAGTATTAAATTTCCAGATAAGTAACTCATATACGTATTAACCCTATAAGCTGTCTACAAAGTTGATATAAGACAAATATTCTTTTGTTTTAAAACTACGATTTAATTTTTTGGCCACAATCATACTTTTTAAGCAAAGCAGTGGTCAACATTACTGAACGTATGTGCAAAATAACTCTCTTTTATTTCTATTATCAGTGATTCCAACAAAGGGTATCTGACAGAAGTCAATGAGAATTAAAATTAGGTTTGATATTTTCCAGTAGAGAGAAATACTTGTCAAATAGCAAGTATAAATCAAAGTTCCTTCAGAATCAATTCAACTATTTCAATTGCCAAATTGTGTATTGTTTTACTTATCATTTATAAACAGCTTGTTGGAAGTGTCTTAAACCTTTACAAAATAATAGCTACAAAAATCCTACATAGTGAATTTGAATTCTACATGTGCATGTCAAACAACAAATAAATTCTACTTGAAAAAAAGTAATTAACATGATATATTCATATGTGTGAAAATCTGGAAATTCAACCCACTGAGACCCTTTTAACAATATACTGTGCACTCACAAATGACTTATCATACAAAATACTCTAACATGTACACCATTAAAATAAATTTACATATTAAATGATAGATCGTCTAGAAATTGTATCCAACCATTTCCTATTTTAACATTCCCCAACCTTCTTCAGATCTGTCATTTAGGTAGAATGTTTAACTCATGTACCCAACAATTTTCAACTTTATATTAACAAATTTTGCAAGCACTTTTTTGCAAATAAAGCAAGAATAACTAAAATGTGATAATTCAAAAAGCCAGTTAATTTATCAAGCATAATGTATCTGTAAGTTTTAGTCAAAATATGAAAAAACTAAACAATTTTTGTTAGAAGTAGCATATAAAAATTTAATCATAGTTAATTAAAGGGGAACAACTCTGATAATTATTGAGTACATAAAGCTAAATAAATCACACAAAAGATCCTGTTTACACATAATTAATTCTACTAAATATAATTCCACCAGCTACATGTATAAAGTGAAACATTAGAGGTTCATTTCCCTCATCAAGTTTGCCATGAATACCTTTCAACTTTGTTCTCAAATTTGTAAAGGGAGACAATCTCATTTCATTCCTTATCTTACAAATTGTCTCCCCTATCATACTTGATCAAGGGAAATAACCAAAAATATTTCTTAAATTTTAAATAGTTTGATACTTCATAATAAATATTTATCAACAATCATTTCTGCTATTGAAAAAGAACAATTAGTGTAAAAAAATGAGAAGGGTGAAGCTGAACAGGTCAATTCAATACTTCATAAAAGAAATGAAATGTCATTATTGAGTTATTTTTACAATATCCAGTATTATTGCTAAATGCATATTGGAAAGACATTTCCTTATCCTTATTCCCCATTACAATACCCACTCAAGTATCAAATTATTTATGAATTCTGTAAAATTCAGTTTGGTGGTGTTTGGTAGTTGAACGTCAAAGAAGCAGGGTAGCAGCACCAATATTGTGAACATTCAAGGATTGAAAATCAGAATATATCCAGACTCCTTGGCTTACACCCATATAGCCATTTTTCAATAAAACGGAAATACATTGCAGAAAATAACAATCCCAGCTTAACTTACCATCACCACTAATTCATGCAACTTTTGTTATATTTTTACGGAAATAAACAATTCTGGTCTTAAAAATATGTTGTTGTTTTTTTCACCCAATAAGTTCCAATTTAACCACAATAAATTTTTCATTATATGCAACCAGTAAATCTAACCAATTTTTGCAAATTTTAAAGTAATTTTAAAGTCCTGATCTTAAGTAATTGATGAAAAAATTACAAATAAGGCCACTTCCAACATTAATTTAAAATTATTATCCTCACCAATCCCATCAAAACTGGACTGTCCCATTTAAAAAAAAATGAAAATTGAATGAATGACTTCTGGAAGTTTCTAGTGTCTAAGTATTTTATACATACAAATTTTGATATAATTTCCAGTAAAAATGAAAAGGTGTCAAAGGATTTATTATTTCTTGAGAGCTTAAAAGGTAAGATTGAAAAAAAAAGATGAATTTCTTTCAAATTTTACCCAAGAAAAGATATTATTGGTATTTGAACATGTTTTCTCTTCTCTTCCTGTTTTAATTCCTTAAATTATGACTTTGGGATTGGATACCTTCAACTGCAAAACAACCTAGATTTGGACATTCAGACAGCAAACACTTGTTTCAAAAACTTCTACAAGAGAGTTTTCACACAGAAATTCTTAGGTAAAATCTTCCCGTCTTCTTCCATAATTGATGATGTTGTTATACCAAATCTATTTAGAAGTAATTGAAATTTCATATGTAAGAAGGCTTGATATCATAGTCAACGGAAATTATGTCCTCAGGGCTCACCACACTTCAAAATAACAGAGAGACTTGAAGTCTCCCTTAGGGTCCAGATAGGGAGACTTCAGGTCATGTCAGGGAGACTTGTGTACGCGTATCCGCAACTGAATTTAACAGAATTTTTTATTTGTTTCCCATTGATTTTGAGTTTTTTAGCTGAAATGGCAATAAATCAGTTTTAATCATTCAAATATTATTGTTATTTCATTGTCTACACATGTAGATCTATTTTTTTTTTTAAATATTATTTTAGCTGTATCAGATTTATATTTATTTTCCCCTATTAAAAAATACTTAAGGTGGAGGTGCTCCTACATTTAGGTAAGATTAATACTAAGGATAATTTTACATAGTTTTCTTTTCATTTATCATTAGTTTTTCACTCAATTGCTCAAAGAGACACTGTCTGAACCTCTACATTCTTATATGAATGGTTCTCCAACATATTGGAGGAATATAACAGATTAGAGATTGCAAGTCACTTCCTGTTTTCATTGGATTTAAAACGTATATATTTGGGACAATTTTGATTGAATTTTTTTGTAATAAATGTATATTACAAAGTCAACTAGCCTTGATCTACGATCTAAGAACCATGAGATGATATAAAGAACGTTTGAGCTTTGCAGGACATGGGGATAAGCTTTAGAAATCTTTCAATTTACTTCCTGTTACCGGAAATAGAAAAGATAACAAAGCGACTTTTCTCAAGTCATCAGGCGACTCATACTCGCTTTTGGGAGCAACTGTAGGCGACTTCAAGCACAATTTGGCGACTTAATCGCCCTAATCGCCCAGTTTGGTGAGCCCTGTGTCCTTAGCTAGCTGTCAGTAACTGCGAACATTTGTCCTGACAGTACCTGTGTGTATTGTCTTCATGCTTTAGAAAATAAATTAACAGTAACTTCGGTATTTTGTTATTTATGTACTTCATTGTAAGGGTACTCGTCTTGATAAGTTTGACTTTTTTCTAGTTTGATTTTTACTGTGAGTCTTTTTGTGTATTTATTTTTAGCCATTCACCACACATAGGGGGAGGGTTTGGATCCAAGAAAACGAGTTTAACCCCACCGCAATTTTTGCGCCTGTCCCAAGTCAGGAATATGTTGGTCATTGGCTTGTCCTTGTCTCTTTATAAAATTTTAGTTTCTTGATATTTGGGTTATTGGATGTGGTTTGTTTCCATTGATTTATTCACTTTTTTACCTTTTCGGGGTTATTTAGGGCTTACTATATGGTGTGAGGTTCCTCACTGTGTTGAAGACCATATGGTGACCCCTAGATGTTTTGTTTGGGTCGTTTTAACCTGGATATGGGATGTTGTCTCCTTGACATTTATCCCATTTCCTTTCTTTTTCATACTTATTTTATTATGATCCTTTGATGATTACTTGGCCCTCCGATGTATCTTTTAATTATGTTTAAGTGGCCTCATACACAATTTGATGGTCTCTGTGTAAAACTATCAACAATAGATTAAAAAACATGGAAACTAATGCTGCAATCATTCCCACCAAATGTAACATGCAACAATGATAAATACTGTTGGATGGACTACAATGAATATCATGTGAACAGACTGCCAAAATACTGCTGGCAAGAAAGAGGTCATAGTGCTATGGAAAAAACCTTTGAGGAGAGACAAAAATAAATATGTTTCTACAACAAGTGGCAAACTGCCCAACTGTATTTCCTTGCAAAATTTAAAAAAAAAAAATCAATTTTCCACATACAATGTTGGATAGGTTATACAGAAATTATCTGTCTTTAATACAAGAACATATGTTTTCATGAAACACCGCAGACAATTTGCCACCATAAATCTTGACAGTTATTATTTCTACTGAACAACCAATCATAATATTTATGATCAACTGTACTGAACATACCACGAGCTATTCCCCGTCCTCTGGCTGCTAAGTTCGTTGGCACCATAACTTCTTTTGGTTGTGCTTTCTTGCATTCAACCTGAAATAGTCAAAATGATAATTGGGTTGAGAACCCAGTCACAACTCCATGTACATGGTAGTAGTGATTTAAATTTTTTTCTGTTCATTGATCAAATGATTCTGACAATGGTTTCAATTCAGTAAATTGCTTATGACAATGTACTAACATTATTGTGTTTGTTTGAACAATGAGCGAGATGCCATGAATGGAATGGAGGAGACTTACTCTCTAAGAACACCTGAAGCTACATCTTTTTAAGAGTGAATAAATATTTCCACATGAAGGAGAAGCAATATGCCGATATGCCATACAGTGGTCAATATCTGATACAAGTTAACTGTCGATCTGATTAGTTGACATGAATAGAAGCTAACAACAACTATAGAATGATGTTTTTACCACATTTAGTTGTGATCTTGTTTTATCTACCTGCACATCCTATTCTTCAGTTTCACATGAATTATTCTTAGCTGTTACAACTTGGTTTCAATGGTCATGAATTTATTCTGGATTAACTCAACAGCAGTGCGACATACACAGAACCAAATATGCAAATTCTTCTGGAGCACCTGATGTCACACTGAACTGAGACATAACAATTTAAGTGATTTGATTTTGAATGCTATGTAGTTTTTGATGTTGATATAATGTGTCTGTTCATATCCTTTTGCCTTTTGCAGAATTATTAATGTCTTACAATATGATTTTTAGTTATATAATGACCTACTCAATGAAACCTGAATTGCTCTGTCACTAAACCAGATCCCTGATTCAGTAACCTCGGTATTTAGTTATCACTGCTCTGTCACTAAACCAGATCCCTGATTCAGTAACCTCGGTATTTAGTTATCACTGCTGTCACTAAACCAGATCCCTGATTCAGTAACCTTGGTATTTAGTTATCACTGCTCTGTCACTAAACCAGATCCCTGATTCAGTAACCTCGGTATTTAGTTATCACTGCTCTGTCACTAAACCAGATCCCTGATTCAGTAACCTCGGTATTTAGTTATCACTGCTCTGTCACTAAACCAGATCCCTGATTCAGTAACCTCGATATTTAGTTGTCACTGCTCTGTCACTAAACCAGATCCCTGATTCAGTAACCTCGGTATTTAGTTATCAGTATAACATGCAACAGACCTCTTTGTATCAATATCTATTTATTTGAATCTGTGCAATGTAACTCTAGTCTGCATGGAGCAAAAACTTTTGTCTTGAAAGGGGTCAGGTTACACAAGTTTTGCTGCATAATTACTGATCTGTCCTATACATTCTGCACATTCATTATATCTTACCATTTTCTTGTTAATTTCATGGAAATGAATTTCACAGACTTTATCAACGACATCTTCATCTTCAAATGTGACAAAACCAAAACCTGGAATGAAAAAATAACCATATCTTTTTAAATTTACCAATAATGTAAGTTTCAACATTTTTACTGAAAGGTCTGCTGTAAATTTTAGATTTTGAAATGTGATTCTATCAACACATTTATCTACAAACACAACTATCTTTTTTTTCCTTTCCTTTTTTTTATCAGCACTGAGCTTGATTTAATAAGTCATTCAGTAAATTCATGTAGTTACATTTTTTTATTCTCAAGAACAAAGATAAAACCTGAAATTACCATATACCCATGGTAAACAAGGGTAAAATTCTACGCCCCAAATCTTAGTTCCAGGTGCAAATTCAGGAATTTATTGTACGTTGGAAAAATATATATGAATTTTTTCATTACTCAAAATTTTGTGTAACCTCAAATTACCCAAAAATACAAAATTACAATATTTGCACAAACACCAATAAAAAGCTTTTATGAAACTTGAAATTATTTAATATGGGACATATTTCTATCTTCCATTCTTTGTGTAAAACAATTACAAGTTCCAATTTGAATAAAGATATCTCTTAAGGTTGAAAATCTATTAAAAAGGACTTCTGACTTCATCGATTGACACGAACTATTGGTAAAAATCAAGTGTTTAACATATTATTGTGCCCTTTATCACTATGTTCGACTTTTCACAACAATAACGTTTTAGAAAGTTGTCCAAATTTGTAAATATTTGGTCGGGATAAAGAAAACAAGGCATGTCGATCTCTCTTTTATTTTCCAATTTCTTTAACGTCTTTGTGACTAGGTTTCTATGTTTGTCTAAGTAAAATCTATAGGTTCTTATGATAATATATTAAACAAAAAGATATTGATCCTTGTTTTAAACGGGACTTGACAAGTTTAATATCAAAATTTGCCCTAGATTGCAGTTTAGACCATCTAAATTTTTTTTCCAGTTTTTACATCATTAACCTTACAAAACCTACACCCTCCACAAATTCTGATGAAAGTGGTCAAAATGATTAAAGAACAGTAATGGCCTATTGCCTTCAGCTATATATACAATTTGCCTTATGAAAAACCTTTAAAAAATGTCTCTTTGAACGAGATAGAACTGCAACTTAAAAATGTGTTTTTTGAAGGCATTACTTTTGCCCTGGCTCCCAGTACCCTGCAAAAAGGTAACAATTGTAAAGTCAATGATCTTTAAAACAATTGGATGTTAATTTTCCCTGAAACCAGTCCCGTCAAGTTTTAAAAATTGCCTCGTGTGAAATTTGCCAAAATTGTCAAAGATCAAAGGAAAAAATTAAAAGATTAAAGGAATTGGCTGGAAAAAAAAATGATAAGCTTCACAAGCGTCTCACACGAATTGCATATGACTTTACAGGTCTGCCAAACATAAAATGCAATAGTTTAGACAACAAAATTTGGTGTTAAAGTTCTGACAGTCAAATTAAACAATATGACATTTGCACTCTATTTACCCTTATTCTCAAAATTGATCAGGAACCCAGATAAAAATTGTAAGCAAATTGCAGATGTATTTATATCTTCAAAGTGATAATGAATATTCATGACTTCATTGACTTTGTTTTTATTTTCTCTTAATCTAATAAACCACTATTCGTTACATAACAAATATACTTTCTGTGTGCGCTTAATGATACATAAAAAGATTCTAAATCAAATCAAGTATTATTTCGATCCCAAAATATTTTCCTCTTCTTGCAAAATTGTAAATATATTACAGCAGACGTAATTGGAATAATTGTGAAATATTACACTTCGTTGAAATTTACAACTGTAAACGTCAGGTTCTTATAAATAACTGAGTAGGCAGCCATGATTGTTTAGAAGTTTATTGGTCTATACTACCAATGAAAGTGCTACTTTTAATTTTGAAGAGTGTCTCTACACAACTATCAATAGCCTCTATTACAATAGTCATAAACTTTATACAACCACATATATGTCATTTCTCACTTTTACTTGCCACATTTTGCCAAATACAAAGAATATGCTTTTTTGAGATCCCTGTCCTTTTTGGCATCTATATCACAATTTTTTGATTGCTCATCATACCAATTAGTAGTGACTTGTTTTTGATTTTCAAACTCCTATTTCAAATGTTGTTAAGAAGAAGTTTTGCTCAAGAAATAATGGTCATTTCTGAAAGCCTACAAATCATACGCTCATAGAGGATTCTCACTCCAAAAAAAGTCCAAAACAGTAAGTCCATGAATAGATATACATGTATACAAACTCCCAAAGAAGTCTTACTCAAAACTGAGTAACATGTAGAAAGATGGAACATTTCCTTATTCTACACCTGTGCAAACGAATTACATGTATATCTACCTGCATATACTTGAAGACTTTTAGACAGAGCAAAATCGCTATAAAAGAGGGACTGACTAAAGACCAGAAAAGGGGTTCGAAAAATATTTTCCTGAAGACATAGCTTATCTTTTTTCACATGATTTTTCTCTGAAATTTTATTTTTTGCCTTCTGATTCTCAGAACTTGCTGAATGGCTCTAAATATTTATATTTATTCCCAAAAGACAAACTAATTTTCATTGAACATGCAAATTTTAACCATACACCAGGTGATGAGGGTTTCATTTCTCTTTTTTGTAAAACAGCCATGCATATTATTACAACATCTAATAATCGAATACATTCCAGCAGTCTAAAGATGGTACATAACTTTGTGGAAGATAAAAATAAAAGTGTAACAAGAGGAGATAACTCTTGTACATCTACAGAATAAATTGTGTTTGTTAATTATCATGCAACAAAATTGTAATTTCCAATCGACAAATTTCTCATTACTAGATTTAATTCACCTTTTTTAATTTAATTTTTCAAATTCCCCAAAATATTCTATCTTTTAAATGAGAATTTATGAAAGTACAAATTAGAAGAAAATTAGTCAACTGGAATTAAAATAATGTGGTGCTCCTAACTTCCTTCCACCATATTTCTTTCTATGAAAAGAGACAAGTTTTTGAAAGATCTTTAATCTACTAAAAGTTACAAGTCTGCGAAAAAAAAAATGAAGACAGAAATTTCCTAAGTATGCTAATTTATATACTGTTCATGAACCATTACTGAACTTAAGTCCAAGTTTCCTCAAACTTGGCCACCACCTAACAAGAAATTGGCAACATTGAGGAAACAAGGGCTTGAGACTAAACTTAAAGCTAGCGGTGTGCTAGACGATTGGCCTAAGGTACAGCTAATTTCTCTAGCTACAGAGATGAGATATACCAATTATTTCTGCCAATCATCTGTCTCCTTATAATTCACCTCCCTGAAAAATTCAAGCATATTATCAAATATTTAAAAGATATCTCAAATTCAGAAATATTTTATTGTAAATTCCATTTAAAGAGCCGGTATGTGCTATATGTCAGTGGTTGCCTTAACACTAAAACTGTTTATTTATTATTTTCTAAATAAAAGCTGTTTAATTTGAGGTGTCAATCAGTTCACAACATCAAACGAAAGCATTAAACATTCTTCCGTCTGATTTATTTCTCACCGAAACCATACCACAATATAAAACCAAACAAACAGGAGCAACTATTTTTGACCCAAACATTTAAGATGTATCTATTGAGCATAGAATTATGTTATTTTAAGTATACAATAATATCTAATCAATTAAATAGCTTTTCAATTTTTATAATGTCACCAAGACCATTAAGAAAATATTTATTTTCTGTGAACTTTAGCCTTATTTAAAACCTATGGTTAGATCACTCCCTATAACAACTAAAAACAAAATATCATTGAGTTCTGTTAGAGTTATCTTTCTTTGCCCAGTGAATGCTTTTTTCATTTCAAGCTGTAAATCTAATCAAATGTGTATCTAAGTAATTCCGCTGACTTCAAATTAAGGACAAAAAATCAATGGTGAATGTGAAATATTGGAGTATTGATGGCTTCCAACAGTGGCTTGAGATGTGAATAACTGTATCTGCTATTTGTTTGGAATTGAAAGGAATTGAAAGTCTTAACATGTCCATCATTATTTCATATCGACAGCAAAAGTTTAAACTGACTCCTTTTATTTCTGAAGTTTGTCAGACAGTTGTCAACAAATATGAAGAGATTTTAACATTACATCAGAAGATTTTACAGTTTTATACAAAATGCCACACAGTCACAATTAAGTATAAACATTACAGCTATACATCAGGAATTACATGCAGTATTATCACCACTGGGTCACTGGGCTGTCAAGTCTCTTAAAATATTCAACAACCAAGCAGTCCAGTACTTGGGTCCTGAACCAAAGTGCAATATTAATTTGGAAACTGCAAAAATCTAAATTTTTGAAAATTTTAATTAAAACTAAGGAGTATCTCCCTCATCAATTTGCTGATATAACTTTTTGTGTAGATCTTATTGGTTATTTTTTTCAGTCAGTTTTCAAAATCTTTGGTTTTGGGCTTTCCAAATGCTTTAATTCATCTGCACAATGGAGAAGCAAGGTCTTGATATTGCCATCTTAAGAAAGACAAGTATTTTAGCTATATATCACAATATTTTTTGTCATCTAAATTAAAAACCAGTCATACTCAAACTGTTTTCCTTGCTTATTGATAGACTTAAATATATGGTTCATTCACCTACAGGGAATAGATACAGAAATGATATAGACTAGGAAAAAATTCTATAATGCGAGGGAAGACTGACGTTTCATAACTATCTCTTTTTAATCAGTTTATGTTCAAAGCTACTGTTCTATTTTAATCTGAGATGGTAAGACCAGTGACCTTAATGAAGACGGAAGACAGCAAAGAACTGATTGTTTTGTAAATGTCAAAAGTGATAGGTTTCCGATAGGTTTAAAGAAATGAATCAAGTCTACATGAAAATTGACACTAGTTAGAAAGAATATCATGAATACCAATGAAATCTCAACAACAAAGAAAGAAATGCCATAAACCTTTATATAGAATTTTCACAAATATACAAAAATACACGAAATAAAAGTATTTGAATATTTTTATGTTTGCAAACTTCCTCAATATCGGATATTCAATTGCTCCTCCAACTGAATATTATGCCATAAAAAGAAACCAACTTGTGTAATGCAAATAACAATTACAATACATTCGTTTGATAATCAGGGTTATATGCAAATAAACAAGGTAGATAACCCTATCAAAGGGACATAACTAGGTTACAAGTGACTCCTTGAACTGGTGGATTTTATTGTCCATCTCTTAAATCTTCCTTTTGATGTGTGGAACAAATTTATTGATACCAAGTCCAATATTTATTATGAATTGACTTCTAATAACCATGAATTGTAAGAAAGCACCTGGCATGCTAAATAATCCATAATGATTTATGAACCTCAATCAGGGTAGATATTTGTCACACTCAATATAAACAGGAATTTAAGGTCATTTGTATATTTTCTCAACCTCCCCAACTTTTTCCACAACAAATAAATTGTTAGCAAAATACCACCATTTTGGATCATTTGCACAATGGTTTCTTGGAGTTTTGGGGAGAAAACAATAGTGGAACTTTCAATTCCAGCTTCATTTTACATCTAGGGGAGAGGAGCTGGGCCGGTTCTTTTAAATAATGATTTTAAAATTCAACAATTTTTTTTTGTGAATCTATCAATAATTTTTAATTTTTTGGGGGTTGAAAAAATAGGTATAGGAGAGATTATGAGACACAATTTTTTTAACATGGCCTTACGAGAAATTTCCTCTTATTCAAATATCTAAAGAACCTGGAAAGAAAAATATGCAGACATAGTAAGTGTCCATCAAACTGAATGATTATGCAACTTAATGAATAATAATAAGTGAAAAAGTTGCAGAAAAGTTGACAAACAATTGAATAATACAAATTGTAAAAGTCAGTCACAGGTGAAAATAAAAAAATTTGGATACCTTGAAGATAAGAAAAATATCAAAGTCAGATCCGATAAAAAGAGAAGACTGTGGGTGAATTGGAAGTCCGGATTTAACAAAAATTTAACATTTTTGTAACAGGATACTTTGGACAAAAAAAAATATCTAGGAAATCTTGCATTACCCAGAACACTGAACAGCCCAACCCATGTCTGCAATGTAGAACAAAAATTCTCAATATCAAAAAACAGACATTACTGAAAAAAATCCAACAATTTCAATTTATCAAAACCAACAGTACTTCTGATAACTATATTATTTTTTCTCTTCTCTTCAAAACATTTCTCAGCGTGAAGAGTTGATCAAATACACCCTGCTTGATTCTGTAATTTTCTTATCAAATTAGAAAATCTAGATGAACACTTTAGTGGAGTAGGCCATTAATTTGATATCAGTTCAGCCTGTCTACCTATCTGATGATGATACGATAATAGATCTACGGATGATGAAAAGCTATTGCCATTTATGGAACCAGTCAAACAAATCTTGATGAACCCAGTACACACCTTGGCAGTAAATATTCAATGGCAGAATTAATTCTTACTAAAATGAAGAAAATGTTTATTTGTAAAAATTTTACTTCTTATTTTTTTTTTCAAGACTACAATTCAACACACAGAATCCCTACTCCATGAAATATATAGTGGAACTTAACTTGCTGCAAGAGCAAGTAAAATAGTTACACTTTTTGTCCCTCCTAAACACAGCATACGAAGGATGGCACTCACCACATTTCTAAGATTTTGTTCAGATTTTAAAATTTCACCAATTTTATCCACCAAAATGCATAAGAAATTTTTGCACACTATGAAAATTCTGAAAAATTTGGTTTCCGAAAAAATTTCCAAAGTTTGATTTGTACAGTTGAACTTTAATGGCGGCAACTGCAATCTTTCTAACACCATGGATGTTTCAAACCCTTTTTCTGGTCCCTTTGCTCAAGTTTAAACATAGTTCGACCTCGATAGCTCGAACAACCCTCTTCATGAACTGATTTCATCAGTCCCTTAGGTGTTCGACCCATCGTTAGACTCTATCTTGAAAATGGAAACACTCACCTATCAATATTTTTTTGCTTAAAATGATCTGTTGTCAATGTTCTTATAAATTTGAGGAGTGACCGCCCTAAAAAATTTCATCAATTTATCTGATCCTATGAATTGTGTACAATGAAACCTGTCTAAACCAAACCCCCTTTTGGATAGAAGTTTTAGTTTGTTTGGATTATACAGTTCAATTATATAGAAATTGATACATCATGATAATATGGTGGTTTAGTAAGGGTTCGGTTTGGACAAGTTTCACTGTATTTCACTGTATATTCAAACACAAAACATACCAGTTTCATTGGCAATAATGCATTCCTCTTATTTTTAGAAATTCAAATAAGTTTTTACAAAATATGCCATGTAATAAAACAGTCCTTACTTTTTTTTGTCTTTTCATATTTCTCTTTTTATTGTTTATAAGTACGAGTAAACTTATCACACTTGTAGCATTAAAAGCAAACAGGATACAAACGGTAGTTTAACCACAGACATATGTCAACTATTTTTGATAAGTACTTATACATTTGCATTACTTTGCGAGTCATAAATTGATTATATTTGCTATTTTCATACATGTATGGTACACCTTTCAAAAAAAATTTACCCAAAACAAGGAAGAGACAGGATAATTTTTTTTTTAAATCAATCATGATCTGTGGCACAGACAGACAGACAGTGGAACCTAGGCCAAATAAAGATTTCGTTTATAGTGCAATCAACAATTTATAACAGAATCTTTCTATTTGATAAATTCTTCAAAATCATATTTATCCTCTTCAATATTTTTGGCAATAAATATATAGTACACAGAGAGATTACCATTTTCACTTAAAAACCCAAACAGGAAACGAAATGCCATTTCCATGCATACAACTGCATATCAAATCTTCTGAAATCAACATACAAAGGGTCAGGAAACTACTATTTATTTTTCTGATAATTTTTTAAGTGCCAAATACCACTACCATGTCATCTTTAGCCATGCGTAATGTACTTGATAAAAGCATGCAGAGTTTCAAATGCACCAAAAGCATGTCAAAACAAAAATCACTCCCTCAAAAAAAAATGTGTCATGTAGATCACTTCTAGCTTGATATAACCTATTCCTGATACCAGTTTGAGGAATTTTCTTCTAGATAATGATATCAGAATCACTGCTGCGGCTGCTGGGTGCATCAAGATGAGATAGGGCGAAATCTGATAAAGTTCTTACAAAAAATACACTGACTAGATAATGCCTACACCAAAAATAAACAAGATTGATAAGAATAAATCGAAAACAAAAAAATTCTCCTAAAACTTCATGTGAAGAAGTATAAATGCTTTTCTTATCTTTTATAATGACTTTTTATAATGATTTTCATACAGTTTTCATAGAGATGTGAATAAGATGTATTGCGTACTACATCAAAGCCATAAATTTCTATTCTTTGAATGGAGCCACACATGATTTAATGCATTTCAAAACTCATCAGTAATTATATTAGAAACTGAATTGAATACATTTGAAATATTGAGGAAGATAAAAAGCTTCAAAGAATCGCTGAGATCAAATTTTAAGACAAAATTGAAATCCACAATACAAGTAGCTTACATGAAGTACAAATACACAGACAGAGAATGAGCTTAAGCCAAACAGAAATCATGCCAAAATGTTCCACAAAATGTAATTGAAGATGAAATGCATTTCTTAGTCCTGTGTGATAAATTTAGAGAAGAATGACAAGAAATTTTTTGTCAGTTACATTCAATTGTTCCTTCTCAAAACCTGCATCAATTAAGTGATGAACAAAAACTTTACTTCATTTTGAACTGTAAGGATAAGGCAATACTTAACTCTGTTGGTAAATTTCTCTGTGATTATATGCCTAAGCTTCATCATTGTTAATTTAGTTATATGCTCTATAGCCAACTATTATATGTAGTGTCACTGTATTGTATTGTTTTATCTATCGATCAAGCAGCCTTTCCCTCTTATGTTTGTATTTTATTTCATTATTGTTTGTTTGTTTGTTTGATTTCTCTCTTGTATTTGCCCCTTTGGGGCCCATTTTGGTTAATAAAGATATTCTATTCTATTCTATTCTGTTCCTTACTATACCTTATACAAGTCAGAATTGAATGTGTAGCGGATATGTTTTTTATTAAGATGTCATGTTTTTCATTCTAACTTCGTCTCATTTCATGTTTCTATCATGTTAATTTGATGTTTCTTTCACACAAACTTCATGTCCAATTTCAAATTTACAACATTTTTTTTTCAGGTGCAACTTTAATGACTTAACATCAATGACCTATGTGTAACTGGTACATTTAAGCTTGCAAATCATGCTTAATTTCTCATTTTTCCACAAAATGTGCAGATTTTTTTTTTTCAAATCTTGCAAAACATATTCCCTATGCTAATGAGATTTCATGTTAACAGACTTAAAAAATCATTAGTGATGCATAGATACAGGGAAGTCTGCATGTAAAATATGCTCAATTGACCATTAATTTGAAATGCCATGGACTCCCTCCTGTACTTCAACTATTTCACAGTCAATTACAACCAATTAGTTCTAGGTTCTTGACAACAAAATTGACAACAAACCAAGTTTTTTTATAGCAGTATATGAACAAATCCTCAAGACCTTTCACTTAAAATTGTTTATCATTAAAATTGTTCGAACCTGGCACCTCAACGCTATAACATGCCTTTATCTTCAATTTTTTTTTAAATGGTACCAGAATTTAAATTCATCAGGCAATTGTGGTTAAGCATAACATTTTTGACATATTTTTGGTGCACTGACTATTGGAGATGTTTTGCCATCACAAAATATACAAAAATATCTAATGTGGGCATATTAAACCTCTGAAAAGTTACCAGGCTTACAGCATGGTATACAGCATGACTGTAAAACATATTTGTCCCATCATCTGAATCAGTACATTGTAAATGACAGGATACTGGGGTGGATCTGTCAAAGGGGACTGAAAAAATTTGGGAAGATGTTTCATGGATATTTTTTTTGAAAATATGTTCATTCAAATGCCAATCGTGCCCTTCCTACTTACTGGTAGGTACTACGTAATTTAATCTCTATATATATTGCCACCCTCACTTATTGCTAAAAATTCCCTTGGTCCAAAGTGGCGATATAATGAAAGCGCACTGTACTATTATATCTATAAAAATATTTTATTTCTAATTAAACTTTTAACATTCTTTTTTACTAAATGAAGTTGATTAAGTCCAATTAAAAAATCCTCTTTTCATTTTCTCCCATCACAAAATAGATAAATTATCTTCCTCGCCTCATAAAACACATCTCAGTTCATCCATTTTCATAAGGAAATTTATGATGACGTTAATAGGATTATCGCCCTCATCTAATTACCTGCATACATATGATAATTGGTTTATTACCCCAGAAGGTGATTGTACTTCTTGTATACTTATGCAATGTGTTAAATATGACTATGGGTTTTATCAACTCGGAAATTAGTCTGCCTGGAGAAATGCTTCCTGTTTGAGTCAAATTTTCAGTAATTAAATGAATCAATGGCTTAACTAAGAAGACATTTTCAGCAATTTAGGACAGACTTAGTCCATTTGGATCATCTCTTCATTTTCTGATTCTTGAAGTTTGGTGATAGAGTTTGCTAATAAAGTGATGACTGCCATATAAGAGTTGCATATTAGCGCTGCACCCTAATAGTTATAGCAGTTGCCCAAACACTGAAGAATCATTCTGGCTCCGCAATATGAAAAAGAACATACAAACTGATTTTGTAAAACGCAATATATTTCAATCTGGTCCACATTTACTCAAAACATCATTGATATGATGCAACACAGCTCCCACAATCATCGCCAGTTGGACAGCCATGAGACAGGGGTGGTTGGAAACCTTACTCAAAATACCCTTGTACCAAAAATTCCCATTTTCTTTACTTTTCTCTCTTTTACCAATTAAAATTCATTTATCAAAACTGATATCTAAAATAAATATGATTTCTGACACATGAGATGACCTCAAAAACTGTCAAAGATAAATGACATACCAAGTTTTATGAGAAATATTCCAATTTAATATGCAATAAAAATTGAATTCTGCATAATTTACAAGTTTTAATTTTCAAAACACAATAGTCAAATCCAATTTTGATATTTTGTTCTCCGTTATGTAATGAAAATTTAATTCTGGAGTTGAAAAAATTCAAGAAAAAAAAACAAAATTAAATTTCATATGCTAATGTAAATGAAACTTAACATAGAGATCATGCTTATCTAAATGCCCCAATCAATATATCTGAATAAATGAAAAACACGTAAAAATTGATTAAAACTTTCAATTAGCGTTCACGTTTCGTACCATTTTAGAAATAATCTGTCTTTAGAATTAGAATATTGGAGTTTATTAGTGCCAACCACCAGAAATGTGCTATAGATAAATTGATAATTTAAGAAAATTGAGGATATAAAACCGTTTCCATGTTATCGGATGTATTATTTACCGTTGGTAATAGATTGAATTTTTTCACAAACCACTGGGAAATAACTGATTTTCAATTTAGACAGACAATTCATAGGATTCTGGTAGTTCCAATTTATTGTAATGAAAATGCAAGAAAATAATTTAAAAATTCTATTATGAACATTGAGACACCAAGTTCTGTAAATTTTATATAACATAAATTCTTGTTCCATTATTGTTAAATAGAAACTAGTTCAGACATTCAAGTAATAAAAATAACCTAAAACTTTTCAGACATAAGATTTCTATGTCGCCCCTATGCAAGCTGAATGTGTTAACTAAAGACCCTGTAGTACTAGGTGTGTGAAATGAGATTTTGATACATAAGATCTCAGAAGTCCTTCAAACTACCCTCAGGATCAGGTCGAACCCTGGTATTTCAAAGAATGCATTGCATATTGAAAAACTTTGAAACTTTTGAAAATAGGGATCTTGAATACTTTGTTCATAAGGTAAGGAACCCTGAATGATTATTCAAGAAAGTGATTATAGCTGGACTTAAACTAAATCTGGGAAAACAAATATGGCTCTTGCCTCACAAGTTTCTACTGGGTGAATATATAGTCTCATCCTGGCAGTGGAGATGATCAATTTCAATCCATGTTCTTTAAGTGTTACTAAATTTTGTTCAATTTGATCAAGAAAAAGAAAATGCATATTCACTTAACTCTATTACCTCATGATCCCCATGAAATTGCATAATAATGAACATATGTTGGTGAAGAAAACTATAAGTGCAAATAAATCCAAAGTTTGTAAAAAAAAAATTATTCCATTGTAAACATATGATGTCTGTTCAAACAACTATTTTGATTTCCATGCATTCAAGATGTAAACAGCTTTTGGCATAAACCCATTCATAAAGCTAGGAGATCTAAAGATGTGCAAACTATTTCTCACATTAAATGTTGGTTAACAATTTAAATAATATTTGTATATAATACGCCACATGTTTTTTGCCCCTCGCTTAGTATAAATGCAATTGCAGTAATTTTCATTTATAAACAAAGACTTGGAACTAAAATCTACCTTCGGCAAAATAATTTTCCTATGGAAATGAAAAAATCTTTTTTCCTCTCAATCGTAAACAGGAAGCTGTTGTTACTCTGAGAATAGATGTAAAAATAAACAGATTTTCTTGTCGATCGAATCTGCATCATTTTCATGCCAATGAATGCCGAATTAAGTACAATTATCTCTCAATGTAGAACTCTTTAACCTTCGTATATCCTTTCAACCAACTTCAAGTTGAAAATTTAGAAATTTGTACAGCATTAGCAATTTCACATTGCTGTATACAGAGATGAAATTGTGATTGATAGGAAAAAGTGGAAATCCACTACACTGGAATTAGGTATATAGTAAAAGAAACAAATATAATAGAGCAGCTTGAAAGCAAAAAAGCAGAAATCCGCGGATCTGCTGAAAACTTTCATCACTGTGTATATCATGCTCAACATGGTGAACACACAGTAAGACTGAGAAATAAAAGAGAAAAAAATCTTGATATTCATATGACAGCTCTCAATATCTATTAACAATTCTAAGTGACATCATTTCATTTATAATTGCACAACAAACAAAAAATTCTCTGTTGATGGTTTTTTGATGAATTATCTAAAAAAAAAACAAATCAACCCTTCCTAACAATATCATATTTTGGAAATACAGTTGAATAAGAAACTTAAGGAAGTTCTACTTATATTCCAAAAATCATCTATGTTATGAAAACATTTGCCAAAGTTACACAACACTACAGAAGACATAAATCTGTCCTCTTTATATATTCTCTGTACCAATTTGTCACAGCAAAAAACACCCAACATCAGACAATATCATTATGTGTAACACATTCCCATCAAAGAAATGGAGGGTTAAACGCTGGTTCAATTTTCGTCTTCCTCTGTACGACTTGTTTATTTGTTTCTATCATGTTTCTGATTGTTTTATTCGTCTTGGCTTCTGCAATGATGATGTTTTTTTCACAAGAAAATGTGCAATATGTACATAGCATAGAATGCCAACAGAAAAACTCAACTCACTATGGTTGATTTCTTATAACTGTATATTGAGTTCCCGACTAACTGTTCAGAAAGTTAATTTTGACTTTTATTCAAAAATAAATGCAATGCAAGGTGCGTTTCATTGCATTAAAATAGATTGATATTCAAATAAATGGAGATAAAATGCAAAAGTTGTTCACATAACCAGTTAATCTTCGGCTTCAATATTTTTACATGCAGGATATTAATCAAAAATGCATCTACATTGTCTGTTTTAGAAGCCATACTGCAGTTAATATTATGACTGAGAAGGAAGGAAGTTTATGTTGGTAAAATTGAAACATCTGGTAGAAGAATGCAAATACTCTATTTCTTGAACAATATAAAACCCTGTATCCATGCCCTGACCTCAGACCAATTTATTATTTATTAATTACATTTCTGACCTGTCTGAAATTTCTAAACAAAAGAAGACGAGATATAGGCCATATAAATAAACAGCTGAGAATATGACTCTTAAGAAAATTAGCTGCTGTCCAAATAATTGCAACTGATAAAATGAAATGAAGAATATGCTTTAGATATTTATTGCAGAAGGGCACAAAAGAAGTCAAGGTCATTCATTCCACATTTGAAAATTATTACATGTAAATTCTTAAAAAGAATTTGAATTGCGCATGATGAAAATCTTTTACCGTACTGGTCCATTTTTGAAATCAAAATGCTCACTGCATGTGGCTCACTGATAGAGTGATGGGTGCCCTGGATACAGAGCAGGGCATGCTTACCCTTCCAGAGCACCTGATGTCACTAATGTGCACATTGTGAGACCTCTATAGTTGAATGTGTTTTTTATTTTTTTTTGTAACTTTGTTGATGTCTCAATGCCGTTGTTTTTTTGTTTGTTTTTTTTGCTTTGTTTTTTTTTGTTTTTGTTTGTTTTTTTGTTTGTTTTTTTTCTATTCTCTCTTGTTTTTGGTTTGTCATTGTTTTTTTTTGCTTTGTTTTTTTTTTGTTTTTGTTTGTTTTTGTTTGTTTTTTTTGTTTGTTTTTTTTCTATTCTCTCTTGTTTTTGGTTTGTCTCTGGACTTCTGATTTATGTGGTTCAATTTAATTTAATGTCTTTCATTACTTATACTTTGGTTATTCCACCTCAGGTGTTCAAAAGAAAGAAATGAGAATTCTTCGGTCAATCAAACCCCAAAGTCAACCAAAACAGCAGGAAGCTATTAAATGTACTCATTTTACAAGCCACCCCGATGCCGCTGACAATTGCGGTGGAAACTACTGGGCTAAGGTATAGGGTTAAGGTTGTGGCGATGGTAAGGGTTAGGGTTGGCTTAAAGTGGGTAATTCAAGGGGAAATCTTCCTCGGTGAAGGTCTCTTGTTCAAAAGCAAGAACTCTAAGGTCAATCAAACCCCAAGGTCAATCAAAACAGCAGGAGGCTATTAAATCTACTCATTTTACAAGCAACCCGATGCCAATCAAAAAAGATAAAATATCTGTTCCAAAATTTATCTCTTGGAAAAACTTTTTTAACAGGTCTGATAAATTCATTTTGAGTATTTCTAAATGCTCCAGATAAGATTTTATGTAATGATGGATCCACCTCTGATTATATCTCTTGCAATGAAGGATCCCCCTGGGCGAGATGAGCACCGAAATATGATAAGATGGAATCAAATTTCAATTTTATCATTACTTTTTATAAATTTATCATCAATTACAAGAATTATCTTGTGTAAAGATGTAAGTTTCAGAAGTTGCAACATTTCAATTATTTGGCAGATGATGAAGAAAGATAGATATTATTAACTTCCATTAAAAATAAATTTCTAAAAGCAATTTTGACCTCTTTTCCTACCACAGACATTAAACTCTAGAAGATGAGTTAATTAATGTTGTGAGTTCAAAAAGGCTCGTAAAGCAAAAATGAAATATGTCCATGAGAAACACATGCCCCTGCATCATTTTTCAATTCAATAAACAGGAAAATTCTTTATGAAACTAAGAAAGGAGACAAGCCACAGTTTATCTCATCATACTAAAGCTTCAGACCAAACATTAAATATAAGCTGAGAAGAAGTTTCCACACATATATGAATGATCAGGTTCCACACCTCTACCAGAATCACCTGACCTCCAAGAATCGGGTGTTCCAAAGATAACCCAACCTCCAAGAATCAGGTGCTTCAAAGTTTACTATCAGAGTCCAATTTACTTTTAAACCTGTATTGAGAAGTAACAACTACTGACCTTTCAAAACAGATGACCATTAAGTTTGGGTAGAACTTAAATAAAATCTGGTTATGTATGGGACAGAAAAATGAACCTCTTGAATTAATGTAAATGTTAGCTTGTACAAATTTGTAATCTCTGAATTGTATAAGCTTTCTACATGAAAAGTATATTTTCAAGTACTACAGTGCAGGACGATGATGATCTTCTAAACAGTTTATTCAATCATACTGAGAAGTAAAAATCCTTCTATGGATCTTGTCCCTTTAAGCAACATTTAACGAGACCATTTGACACAAAGTCATCTCCCAATATAATACTGGTCCCAAATAAATGATTTAATCAATTGCAAAAAAAGTAACCCTCATTTGAATCAATTTCCCTAACGAGAGCCAATTCATTTCAATGTCATTTCGCCACCAATATCTTTGCGGATTTTCTAAACTAATCAACAACCTCAGATTTTGAAAGACTACCAAAGTCAAAATCTCCAGCACTTAACTAGATAAAACCATTAAAGAGTCTGTCAATCATACTACGTATTACACACAAACAAAATTGAACTGAATGAAAGTAGAGTTATTAAAGATACTGTTCATAGCCAAGCTCTTGGTTTTCTTCCGACAATTCCCATTAACCAAAAATAAAGGGATATTAAATCATTTCTTAAATTAGTGTCAGATCATTTGGACGTAAAAGAAAAATAAATTATCTCCCTTTTTACTGCAAGTATTGATTTTTTTTATTTTGATCGTGTATTTGCCTTTACAGTGGAATATTTGTTTTTAAAAGAAAGAAAAGAACTAATAATTTTGGTTTTTCAAGTTAATTAAGTCTTTTTCCAATAAAGGCTTATCTTTGTGCAAAATGTCTAACTTCATGAAATGACTTTTCAACTCTAAATGAACTCAACATGCTTGGAATTTAAATCAAAGCTCTTAAAATTATTGCTTTTAAGACCCCACAATCAACAAAAGTCACAAAATTTCTCAATAAAAGATGTCAAAACTGTGCAATTTTAAGAGTCCATAGATTTTTTCAAATCCGAAATATCCCAAACTCATGACTTATCATGCATACCATAAAGACAACAAATAACTAGAATTAAATTAACAACAAATTTAAACTGTGACAAGGTCGACACAGTTTGAAATACTTCAACATTTATTGACTTAGTTCGTCATTCCACGGTAGTAGGGTGTTATGACAAAATGAAAGAAAAACTAACCATAACCTTTCAAAGACGAAAAAGGTCATATGGAAATAGATAAAAAGCTACAAAAATATTTCTTTAAAGGATTTTTCACTGGTGAAATATTCAAATTGAACTGCCGGAACTTTTAATGAATTGTTTATCGGTAACACCCTTCCTAATTAAATTTGTCAAAGCATTTTTATATGGAAATTGAGACATTACCAGGAAATGGGTACTGACTTTGATTAAACTTTGATTAAACTGAAGTAAATGTTCTAATTTGAGATACAACCAGTAATTTAGATTGGTTGGTATGCAGGTCTAGGTCTACCTTTCATGTTAATTCAAATTCAAATTCTTATTCGTCATCGAATGAAAAAATATTGGGATCATCAAGAAATAGTATTCCATTTCATGTATATCTTAAAAACAGAACTATACCCAAACTGTTATCCTTTCAATCACTGCATTAATTCTCCTCCTTACCCCCCAACACATACACATTCATAAGCCACAAAGACACTATCAATATGGTTATAATAACATCCCTAAGATATCAAATCAATTCACTGAATATTTTAGGAATGGATATGGAGTAAATGAACATGAGACCATAACACATATGTTAATGCAACTGCAATAATTTTAATGAGCTGTATGGCTATTTCGGAAATTAATTCCTCATCAGCAGCACTAGAACCCAAACAAAGGAAATCCATATTCAAAAAATGTTTAAAATGCATAAAACCAAACGAAATCCGAATAATCAGTAATATCAAATATAGCAAAGGACATGTATTTTTTTTATCTTTGAGTGAAGGACCCCCTTTTTCTTCCACATTTTAACCATTCTTTAGACCCCCCCTTTTCACTTTTTAACATAGTTCTTTCCAGTTCAAGGTAAAACATCGTAGTTTTCCTTACATCAAGACTGCATGTTGCAAAAACATGCATCTACATGCATCAACACAACCCATCCCGAGTTCACATACAAGATATTAATGCCAACCTTACGAGGAAATATCGAGATAACTGTATGATAAAGAAAGTGACGTTAACAGCTGATCTTCTGCGTTTGTTAGCATCCAAAAATGACAAGACGTTCAGGCTAATATCCCGTCAGACCTTCACACCTTTGCCAATTTTTTCTTGTATCTTTCTGTGTTTATAACCTGATCTTAATGAAAATCAGGGTGATTAAGAGATTAACACGGAAGCTAGAAGACTGCATAGTTTTTGATTAGGTGTTGCCGTAGATTAGTTCTGATTGTTAGATACTTTCATAAATTGTATACAGTACATTATGTTGCATTGTAAACAGAACTCAAACTACAGGTTAAAATTCTGCTCACTGGAATTTCTGAATTTATTTCACTCCTATTATGATTGTGGAGTAGGGGGAAGTGTGAGACCATGAATGACTATAATGACTATACAAAGAAATTAACAATTTGACTAAATCTTATTTTTCACCTTGAATTCACTACTCCCACCCCCAACCAGTATTCCCTAATTATCTTCAGCCTCACAATACCACTTTCATGAATGAAACTTAAAATATGTGCTCATGTGATGAAAATGACAAAGTCTGAATACTACTGCAAAGTTTCAGTCTGCCATTTTAAATACTGACCTCTCGGCCTAGAATAGATACAAACAAGTGCCTGTGGTGTTAGCCAAAAATCTTTATTACAATTTTGATTTTCATTATCAGTTATAAAAAACACTACAAACCCAAAATCAAGAAATTTTGGCAAGACTCCACCCAGTGTCAGTACTGATATGAAATTTGACATTTCTGCAGCAGGTGAGAGCAAATCGCTATTATCTTGAAACATACCTTTTTTTTAAAGAAAAATTGGTCAATGAATTGTTCGTTTTTTGGCATATTTTCCATATATTAATTAAATATCAGGAGTTAACAATACTGCACTCTGCAAAATTTTTTTGTCATTAATGCTGCAAAACTACCACTGTTCAGAGAACCCTTTTAAGTGTGTTTTAGAAGGGGAAAATGGTACGAAATGAAATCTGTAAAACCAAAATTCTAAGTATCATGTGCACAACTAAACCAGGTGAACAACATATCCTGAGAGTTTGTTTGAAATCAGACTACCAGTTTGGAAGAAGGTGCAGATTCAAAAACCAACGGAAGACCCAGGACGACAACCTAAGGCGACGGATTATTAGTAATCCCTGAGTGTCAACTCTGCTTACAGAAGGCGATACAATAAAAGCTGGGATGATTTTACTGACCACACATACAAATTTACAAAGCCAAAATAGCCATGTGGAAGGCAAACACAGCTATTTTATTTTGGAGTGGTGATGGTTAATACCAGACTGTCAATAGCAGAAATCCTTTCAATAATAGAACAAATCATTCAACTGTAAAAGGTTAACTGAAATACAGGACCAACGTCAGTTACAGCGGAAAATAATGGATTTGCTTACATGCATGCATGCATGGTCAATTGCATGATACAGGTTTCAAGTATGCATGTGTATTCAACAAAAGCTAACAAATTTTTTGTTTTAGTTTCACCCGTTCCTACCACAAATCTACAATTTAAACATACTAATTTCGATCTATCTGTAAAAACCAGTATATCCACCCTCAACAGTATATGATTATCTATTAACATCAGTAATCAATATTTTGTAAGCACCAAAAGACACTATAAATTTAGCCAACTATTCTAACACGACATGATTTCTGCTATCCCTCGGGAGAAACAACTATCATTAAATGAATGCCAACAAACACTAGCATAAAGGATGTAAACTTCAACATATTAAGCTCGCTGAATCGATGAGAAACAAATTTCTCTCGCATGAACTAATTCAATGTAATTTGCTTTTAAGAATGACACCATTTTCAATGAATTTTGAAGTAATTTTTAAGATAATCTGTATGGATGAATGACAACTAACTGCTTTTTACTTTTGATTTACACATAATTAGGGCAAAAATGTGTCTGGTTAATTTGACGCTGTTTCTACTTCATCAACGCTGAAAGTTATAATTAAATTTCATTGATGGACATATCGTTGTTTAGACTTTATGTAATTGAGTTTAGATTATTTTGTTGACATTTGGTTTTGTTATATTGGTATATACAAAATCGAACTTGGAACTGTTCTTAAGGAATTCATAAATTTTGGTAAATTTCAACTGAAATGTTTCTGCTGTTTTTGTATACTGTGGAAATACTTTTATTCATGGGCACCATTTTTTGTGGTTTTCATACGTAGCACTATTTTGTGGGTACTTAAATATGTGGTTTCCAGTTTTGTGCATTATATCATTAGGAAAACATTTTTTTGTTGGGAACTTAATTTCGTGGTTTTTGCAAACCACGAAATCCACAAAAATTCAAAGCCCATGAAGAATTGTACTTTAAAAGTATTCTATTTTAAGCATGTATCCATGGCAACCAAATTCTAAGACACTGTTTTATGTTCCTCTCAATTCCCATACGTTTTAAGATTCAAAGTTTCAAAAAAGAAACTTGGTTACATTATTTGAACCCCTAACAAAAATTCCACTCCCGAAAGCCTCACACTGTACACCATGAGCCAAAATACTGGAATTTCAAAATACTTCTACAGGTTGTTAAAAAACAATGTGTCTCTTATCAAATTAGAAGACTCGCTCAATTGTATTTCCACTCTCTTTTTTGATGCCAAATTCTAAACAGTTACATCAAAATGAAATATTTACAATTTGCAGACGTAAATCCAGGAATTCCTTACTCAAACAAAAAATATTCCAAGAAATACTTGAAACCTGTCAGAATGATATTCTATCAAACACTTAACTAGCAACAAGTTAGCACGAAAAGGCGAAGCAATATTCAATAACTGCTATAAACGTCAATAACGTATAAAGGACAACGCAAGAGGAAAAGTACTCCATCAATTACGATGTTTCATTTTAACTATGACAGTTCTGTCGATTGTAATTTCCTGCCGCGGATTATTTATGATGTAAAAAAATAAAAACAGATAATATGTGATAGGAATAGGGTTAAATTGCATGCTAGCAGAGTTATCTGTCCTTGAGGATTTTTATAGCACATTTGAACAAATATCTCAATTTTCTTAAGCAAATAAAAATGAGTGTTTTCGTTATACAGGTTTCTAAGCAATACAGCTTGGAAATCTTTCCACTGTTTCAATGAAAACTAATTTAAAAATCCTTAAATGACCAGATGCCATTTCTTCTTTAAGGTGCAGATAGAGACTCAAGTCTCACAGTATTACTTTTTTTTTAAATTGATTGGAAACTTCATGTAAATTACAAAATTGAAATGATGACAATATACTAACTACACACATACATTTCAACTAATTGTCCTATTCAATCAGTCTTTTATAGTGTGACAAATTACTCCCTATAGATTCATACATCATCTAAAATGGATACAAACTAACTGATTAAGATAGGTTTTATTTCATTTGCCTTAAAGAATTACAGCTTATGAATGACCTTGCCTAGAGGTCAAGGCTAGCAACTGTCAGTTCAAATTTCATGATTTTACAACAGATTTATTTTTTGATGATTTGCAGTGAATCATGAAATTGTAATTCTTTTGCATTAACCTTAATTACTCAAAAATATGCTTATTAAATTTTTCTGCTTGAAAATTTTCTAAAAGATTACTTTTAAATTTCTGAAAGACCTTGAATACTACTAAATTTATATGAATGAAAATACCTTCTCACAAATTATAAATATAACCCTTTTTCAAGAGCAACTTCTCCTCGAGGCCTATATTCTAGCTAATGAAGAAATGCTAGCTTTGTGTGTGTATTGCATGCAATGTAAAAGTGCTGAATTAGTGATCCAGTAATTTAGAGTTCGGCATTCGAAGTGTTATGCCGTTCAAAAGTATAATCCCGTAATTACTACAAACCACAAACAACAATAATTACGAAGAAAATTGTGGGAAGAGGAATCTAATTGTCTTTAGCTGTTATTGCGTCTTTTTACGAGTGTTTATGTTATGTAATACCCATATATCACCGCTAAACTGCCTCAAAACGTTAAGGTAACCAGTTCAGATACCAGTCAACTCAACCACAGAAATATGACATCAAAAGTGTAAAATTTGATGCTTTTCATCTAGATATTGTACAAGTGCATGAAATTTTCAATATCTTCCCTGCAATTTTAAACTTTTAGTTTGCTACCTATAAATATACTATAGAATGCATACTATTGTCCTCACTTGATTCAAGGGATTCTGTTCATAACACAGCACAATTTACAAATTACCCACCTATAAATAAACAAATTCCTTCATGTTCACGCCCTTCAATATAACAACTCCATTGATTCATTAAACCCCTTAAGTGTGACCTCAATACTTTAGAAACAAAGATCTATTTAGTTTCGCATGTTTCTTGCCAATTTATCTTGGTACTGAAATCTACACGAAAATCTACATGTAAACCGCTTCCCTTTTTTGAAACAGATGTAGTGTACTGATCTACAAACCATGTGTAAGATATTTGTTTACATGTCAGTTTCAAGGTTGATGTACATTTCATCTGTAGCGTCTGTTTCTCTCAACATAAACTCATCTGTTTCTACTTTCATTTTACTATTTTTTATTCCATTTTAACTTCTTAGATTCAATTACGCCTACACTATGCAAGCAAAAACTTTCAGTTTCAATATAATTAATTCGCCTTCTTTGTTCTTTTCCAACGCATGCTTTAGTTCCTATATCAATGAGAAATAGATGTGGTGTTAAAGTGGGGTGCTGTCCTTGCCATCCTAGGTTAATTCAAATGAAAGTTTAACTCCACCTGGGCCCTCCATATCGCTCAGATTAGCTCTTGTACACATCATTATAGAGGCATCTCTACTAATCATATTTTCTTTTTTCATGGGATAGGGATTCAAGAGCTTCAGGAATAGGAAATGAAACCAATTTCTGCGCACCTGCCAGCACTAAAATGCTTTATCTAAATTGAAAATTTTTATCTTTTAAAAGGACATTAGTAAATTCTCATTTGACTTGTAAAACAAAAATCACCCATTTTAAAAAGTCTGCATTTTATTACCTCCCTTGATTTCTTCAATCTCCCACAAGAAAATCTCTCATGATTCAATCAAACTGCAATCAATTCTTATTAAAGTCTCAGATTATAAAATTTAAATACCAAAGGTAAAATGGATAAACAAATTTATTTCTGATGTAGAGAACAAATTACCAGTTTTTATCAAAGTAAAATCAATGCATTTACATCACAATTAAATAGTGTAATGATAAAACACTAGACTGATCATGATTTTACAGCAGACGGCATTCCAGAGATAGATGAAATTGCCTTCTTTAATGGCTTACAAAAGAAAGCAGTCAATTTCATGATCATCTTTGAAATATAAGAACCATTTATCACAAATTAGTGTACAAGTTTCACAGGTAATTTGTGTAACTTATTCTTTCATTTGTGCAGCAAATAATTAGATGGAAATTAAGCAAAATTACCAGAAACATTAGTCACCTACAAGACAGTAAAATAAATATGTAACTAAAATTAGAACCTGCATTGAATATAATCCATTCAAAATTTGTGCAAAGGAAACACTACTGTAACATTTGTAAATCAAAATGGGGGCCTGCATTTTGGAGATTTGTTTATCTCACCATGAATCACCAATCACAAAGGCAGAAAACAAAAAAATCTAGATGTAACAGAAATGAGGGGCGAACAGGGTGGAGGGAAACCAGGAAAAGATGGCAAGAGATAGGGCAGGAAAAAGGACAGAGGGGATAGGAGAAAGGAGAAAAGTGGTAAGGAAAGAGAGGCCAGGAGAAAGGAGAGAGGGGCAGGAGAAATGTGAAATACCCTGACCACACCCCACCCGTCTGCCCCTTGTGCTTACAAGATTTGTTTCACTTTTGAAAAGTGTAGTTGTGTATTTAGAGCAAATTTATTTTAAATTACGATCAGTGACTGATCAAAACAATGTTTCTCGTAAAGATCAAGGACTTTACTGAATATCAATATACAAGGGACCAGAACACTTCAAAAGAAACCAGTTCAATAAATATATGAAGCAAGCCATGCCTACTCGTAGAATCAAAAGGGATGAATTGTATGCATATAACACTTTTTTTCTTTTTTTTTGAAGTCAATGGAGCTGAAGGAGCATTTTCTAGTTTAATTAGATTATTTTGCTGTGATTCAAAAAGGTTCAAATCAGTTTCTTCACAATTATATTCCTTTCATTTGAATTTCATTTCAATTTTACATCAGGATAAAAGAAAGATTTACATGTCTAAGGATAAAGGAAAAATTTACATTGGGTAAAAAAAGAAACAAGAAGCAGTCATTAACCATTTACTACAATAACAGAACAGAACAGATGAGCCATATGGATGGATTGTTTGGAACTAATTGATGAAGAAAAGGGAATTTTACATGAAACTTTAAACAAATAGTGTAAAAAATTCTGATCGAATCATATTGTTTCAACATTTTATTTGTATCGTAAAAATGTTGAGAATTGTTATTCGAAATGACGGCAGAACAAAATGCACCTAACCTACATGGACGAAAATTTCTGTATTTTTATTTATTGCAAGCTCCTTATCCTTAGACGATCAGATTGAAATACAAAATAATGCAAAAACTGGGCCAAATTTTATATAAACCATGCCGTTTCCAGCTGTAGTTGATGTCAAAGGTCAATGACTTTTGGTGAATGCTGCAACAAAAAGGATGCCAAAATAATTGTCATGAATGGGAAGTACTACCCCTAATTAGAGCACTTTTTTCATTTTTTTGGCAGCAAGGAGACAATCAACTATTCAATTAACCACCTGCCACTAATACTGTGTGTACTTTTATGCAATGACATTACACAATCATATTTTTTGCAATATGCCCTCCATGAACAATTTTTTAAAGCTTCTGAAAGACTTTCCTGTCCACTCTACAAGATCAAATCAATGCAAAAACTTAAATGGACTCTAAGAAATTTCAAACACTTCGAAATAAATATCAAAGAAGTGTGGGTAAATTGTACATTTCATGTCAAAATGGATTGGTATAGTAATTCTTCTGAATTCAAGACATTTTTTTCATGGGGAGACAACTAATGCATGGAATGTTAATAATCGAGGCCTAATTATTGTTGTTCATGAATCATCAGAAAGTGCTTCCCAGTTTGTGTAAACACAAAACTTCAGAATTTGCCTTATCTGAGATACACTTATAAAATAACAAATTTGGTTCTTGTTGAAAAACAAATATTTATCAAATGTAGATTCTTAATTAACTGTTCAAGGCTTAGTAAGGGAGACGAAATGTCTTGAATTAAACAATTAATAATCCTAATGCATGCCTGGACATGGTTCCTTGGTCAAAACTGGCTGCAAAAGGCCAACAAAGAATTACGTGCCCACACGGCTTAATTTACAACCCAAGAAAACAAATTTAATCAACACTTTAATCTACTGTTGATCATAAACTCTATTTGGAGACTCCTATCCTGTTTAAACCCTATCTTCCTGGTAACCAGTTTTTCATTAATTCTAATTGAATTGGTTGACCTTTGATAAAATTATCTACATACCAAGTTTACCATTAATCCATGCCATACAAATTCTATCAATTTTATCAAGATTTATTCATTGTTTTCCTTATACACATGAAGGGGGGTTACTATTAAGATCAAAAGTTTATCAAGTCAGGGTTAGTGGCATGAGAGATATTTGTGTAATTTGTGTATCTATAAGAGTCAATTATCTTGTATGCAAGTGGCTGAACAATTAAATAACTGACAAAATCAATTAAGATTTGTTTTCTGTTGGCAGGAATGATTCATATGAAAATACTCTATGACTGGACCCCTGAACACAGTTGATGACAGTTCTAGATTAATAGAATTATTTTTTCCCTATTTTGTTTGCATGACAGACTTAGCTTCATTAACTATCCAAAAATTTATACTATTTGTGGTTGAGAAAAAATGCTCAGTTCGAATGAATGCATGTCATGGAACAGAAGTTCTGTCATAACATTTGTTCCAAAAGGATAAAATATTATAGAATATATTTTCCAAAGGAATAAATATTATATTATTTGTTCCTAACGGAATAAACATTATATAACAGATGTTATATACCGGTAATGTTCTTCCCAAAAGAAGAAAGTTTATAATATTTCTTCCAATGGAACTTTTATTAGGCGGAACACATATATGTTGACATGCATCAATAGGTCTCTACATGCACAATATATGTTTATCATGCATGTTTGAACCAGGATATATTGAATGTACCCAATAACATCTTTTTTGTATTTCTCCACTCATTGCATACCTTTTTTTAGGTATTAATTTCTCTATGAAATCAAGTTCTTTCTTGATCCAAAAATAAACATCTTCAATGGGTGTGTCCCTAATCTGTTCAGATGTCAATTAGAAAATCGCACCTAAAATCACTTCCAAGTCAGCAGCTAATTAAATGTCTCTTTATCAGAAGAATATTACACCTTGTAAGATAAAAGGATGTAATTACTGTAAAAGACAGTATTAAACTTGATCAATGGTATTATAATTACTAGTATTTAAATCAAGCTTACTGGGAAAAATATTTTTGAACTGCAATCCATTTTTTAGTCCGTTCGATTTTAAGTAAACGTGATGGATACAAATTTTATTTCAATGTCGACACATGTATGTCCCTGATATGTTAAAAAAATCTTTAAAATTCTCAGAAACCTTTTTTAACCCTTCAAGAGTTAATTCAATTTAAAGTAAAAGTGATTGACACAAAGTCATTTCAAATGTCAACACATGAATCTCCTATCCGTCTTTACAATCAAACATTTTATAAATGAAATTGTTTATTTACAAGTTTTTCTTCAAATGAAATTAACCCTCAACCTTATTTTTGACAAAAACTGGTTTGAAACAGAGTAAAATCACAAAAAACTCTATTCTAATCGCTTCATCAAAATTGCATTTCACCAAACATATGTGTGTGCAAATCGAGCACTAATTAAGTATCATTAAATGTTGATTTAGATCTTTTTTATAAATCAGCTATGCTTTCAGATAACATCTGTAAAGTCTATTTTCTGCACAAACGATCAAAACATCTTTTTTATAAAATTTCAATCAAAGGAAATGTTTTCAGCACAGAGACATACAGTCTTATGAAAAGGATAAAGATCGTATATTAATGGTCTCTTCTTCTGATTCATCCCCTAGTTATATCTATCGAAAACCATACATGAAGCTCCCAGTCTCAGCAGGATTATGGTTGCAAAGAGAGATAGGGTATAATTGTTCCAACAGCTGAAGTGTGAATGGAACTCTTCTGTATTGGAGATAAGAACTGTGTACTCAGCTTGTCTGCTGTTGCTACATTTGAAAATTGTCACTATAAAGTGTTAAGAACAGCAGGAATGGGCATAGAAAAGATATGAAAGGATGGGTACTTATCTGATTGATAAAGAACTACTATTTAAGAGAATTGATAAAAGAAAGATTTTATTTGTTCATTTATTTTTCATTTCAGCATCAAAATAACAGTATACCCTCAATGAAGAATAAAGAATTAAGGAACTTAATCAATTTTTCACATGACCTCAAAACAAATGACTATAATCACCAGAATTAAAGAAGAAATCAAACCTCGCCAGCTACAGTTCTTTCCTTACATACTGGATATATGAAATAACCTTTAACCTGTAACTAAATCTTGTCTGCTTTGGCACAAATTGGACTTGTACATGACATAAGACAACTATTCTATAAAAAGACACTACACTACAAACTACATGTATTTTATTCATATGACAAGCCTAACCTACATGTATTTACAAACCTTCCGTCAATTTAATGTCCACCAAAATGAGACGAGAATCACTGTAGATATTATTTAATTATCATTTATGTAAAGATAGGATTTCTGGTACAGCATTCTTAACATCGATACACTCGACCTTCTCTTGCAGTGCTATATAATAAGCATCTCCGCATAATGGCTGTAACTTATGCCTTACAGTCGGAAATTAATTGAAAGTGTCTGAAACGCAATCTTCATAGTTGTGAATATGCTTTTGTAAAAAAATCTTCATTCTCAAAATAGCTGCATTGTCAATAGATGCGATTTTTTCTTTCTTGATTGATTATAACGTACATCTTTTGTCCTGCTGTAGATGCAATTCGAATCAAATCCATTTGAGTAAGAAAGCTCAAAATGACACCTCGATTTAATCAATAAGAAAATAAGTGCTTTTCCATTTCTCTAGCAAAAGAAATGTACATAAAACATAACAGAAACAATTGTTTAGGGAAAAATGAATAAATCCAACATCACTATAGAACAATGTATACTCAGTAAAGGTTTGTTGACGTCCAAATACATTATCGAACGTTTGTCAATAACGAGAACAAAGTGCAATCAATTAACACTTTAAAACATCATTTATGAAAAAGACATATCTCCTCTGCAGGAACACTTAAATCCATTATCCTTTTAGCAGAGAAAATGATGAAAACATTGTCGCATACGCTGCAGCTTGCATATTTTTGTGCACACTTCTTCACTGATCAAAAACATTTTGCGTTGTTTCACGAGTTATCCAGGAATAGAAAATTTCACTTTTATGACTCATTTATATGGATCTCCATCCTCTCCTTTTTTGAGTTCTATAAGACTAAAACTATGAATTCTACTCTACCTAAAAGCCTACCGATTGCAACCAAAAACCTAAAGCCCAATTCTCTACGAGACCATGACAAGATCAAATTTGCAGCTTCTAAGAGTAACTATAGGCATATACATGTAGCAAACAGACTAGCTAGCTGAGACAACAAATATAGAAAAACCTCAAGACTAATGCATGCAAAACACAAATTAAGGCATTTTACTAATAGGAGACATTCCATATACCTAAATAGCCTATTCCAGTAAAAAACTGCAAATTGCTGCAGCCAACCGGTAAAATGTCTAATCTTGCTGATGAGAATTCCTGACTGGCATCAAATGATGAATTCTCTCTCGTTCTCAAGTTAAATTGGATAATTGTTGCCAAGGTTAGCAATTTAATATTTTCACAAACTATCGGCAGATGTTTTCAAATGCAGAGATGATGTTTGCCGATCAGCTATCCAAGAAAATTCAAGTAAGCAATTAGCGAGTACATTTTTATATCAACAAGTGCAAGAGCATGCCGTAATCAATGCTGAAATCTCCCAAAATCTACCAGTGGGTCAACAAGGGTACCCCTCATGTTTATTTGCAATGTAGCAAAACTAATAGCAATTTAGTTTTCTTTGTGCAAGCGATAATTAGATGGGGGTGTTTAAAAGATTATCAATCAGTCAACCGTTAGGTGAAACAGTTCAATATCCGACCTCAGAGACAACCAACATCTGTTTTCCAAACTTGCGATGAGCAAAAAAAAAAAAAAATTAAAAAACTTATCCAAATCTGCACCAAAAATATAACACGACTGTTGACGAAAACTTGGGAAATCGCCAAGCTATCAAACTGTAGATAAATGAAAATATAAAAATAACATTTGATACACATTTTTCATTTGTTTTTCTTAGTTTTTTCAGGCAATTACCGTTACTTTTATCGCTATCAAGCGATTATCACTGAGAAATGTTTTGAAATGTTGGCTTTTAACATAATCCCTCTCCTGTTTTTCAGCTTGCATGATGGTTTTAACATCTTTCTCTTATCCCTACGGTATTTTGGCACACAAAAAACGCTCTAATGAAAACAAAGAGCTTTCAAATCAACTAAAAAACAAAAATCATTTCAACAGATTACAGTAAATAATATCTTTTGATGGAATTTTCTTTTCAAATATTTTTTTACCAAATTGCATCTATCTACCAGCAAACATTTTATCGAAGTCTCAATTTCTAACAAGTATAATACTTTCGTTTTAAGAAATGCATCCTGGATTTGCCCTTCATGTAGCTCGATTATCAATTTGCAATCTTATAGAAAATTCATCTGTAGAATACTTTGCTATTTTGTTCTACCAAGTTAGACTCTTCAAATTAAATCCTTGCAACTTATGTAAACAAAAAATATATATTAGTATTAGTGCCTTAAGGCCACAATAAAAAAAAATCCCAGATTCTAATCAGAACCTTTTGTATATATAACAATTTCTGTTTTGTTTTTGGGTTTTTTTTTATCAATTTTAGTGAAAAATTGATGGGT
>MJUU01039893.1:85296-105608 GCA_002080025.1 Modiolus philippinarum
ATTTAACATATGAGCTTAGTGGCTTGGCAAACCTCTAGAATCGGTAAAAAAAATCTAAGTATAATGTGCATAACCAGACCTGATATACAACATATACTGAAAATTAGGTTGGAATCTGACAGACAGTTGTGAAGGAGTCAAAGGTTAAAAAACCCAATTAACAAATGAGCTATTTTGGCTCTGTTAACCTCTTAAATCTGTAAAATCAAAATTTTAAATATGGGGTGCGCAACTATATCAAGTAATCAATGTATTCTGAAAGGCTGGTTGGAATATGATTTACAGTTTTGAAGGAGTTCCACATAAACAAACACATTTAACAAATGAGCTATTCTGGATCAGTGAACCTCTAAAACTACAAAATCAAAATTTATAGTATCAGATGCACAACTACATCAGGTGAACAACATATCCTGCAAGTTTGGTTGGAATCTGACTTATAGTTGTGATGGAATTGGGGATTAACAAACCAGATTATCAAATGAGCAATTTTGGCTCTGTGAACCTCTAAAATCTGTAAAATCAAAATTCTATATATAAGGTGCACAACTACATCAGGTGAACAATCTATCCTGAAAGTTTTGTTGGAATCGGACGCACAGTTTTGAAGGAGTTGCGGATTCAAAACAGACAGACTCACAAATGAGCAATTTTGGCTCTGTAAACCTCTAAAATCTGTAATATCAAAATTCTAAGTATCAGGTACACAACTACACCCGGTGAACAACTTATCCTGAAAGTTTTGTTAGAATCTGACTAGCAGTTTTGAAGGAGTTGCGGATTCAAAACCAACACTCACAAATGAGCAATTTTGGCTCTGTTAACCTCTAAAATCTGCAAAATCAAAATTCTAAGTATCAGGTGCACAACTACACCAGTTAAACAACATATCCTGAAAGTTTGGTAGGAATTGGACAAGTGGTTTTGAAGGAGTTGTGGGTTCAAAAACTGTCGGGACGACGCAGGACGATGACAACAACGTAAGACGACAGATAGTAATCCCTATGTGTTGACTCTGCTTACAGCAGGCGACACAAAAATGTTGATAATTTTAAGAAAATGGGCAAAAATTTTAAGATTTTTTTCAGGGGCTGTGAAAACCGGGGCCTCAGAAAGTGAGAACCTAGGATTTTTTTTAGAATGGCCTTCCTTAATCAACCATCTTGAAATGCTGTCTTTTACATTGCAAAATTAATATCACTTCCATATTTCAAATCAAGATCGGACCTTTGCTTTCGTCAAGTAATAAAGGTTTTAATCCTAACAATAGTCCATGTGAAAGAGTAACTAGGCTTAGTTTATTAAGTCTATAGCCAGAAAATTCCTTTTTAAAATACTATGAAAGAAATGGATTGTGCAGTATAATACCCGACATTACTACTGAGTACACATGCATTTATCAAATCTAATTTTTGTTTTGAGTTCCATGTTCGAATAATTTGGACTATTTTAGCTTCAAAAAACTTTTCAAGATAATAATCATTTACTTTATCACTTTAATTGCAGCAGACCTTTCATTTCTATATACATGTACATGTATTTGCTATCAAGAGTTGAAACAAAAAAATTAGCTCAACTTTTTCCAAAATTTCCAAAAATGCTACCCATCTATGTTACAAAGATGCATTTTCCTTAATCTACAAGAGTAAAGAGAAAATTTGAAGTAAGAATTAATTGTTGAGCTAATTTGTGATATGGATTCCAAGGGAATTGTGGGAACTTCCTGTTTACCCATAATTCCCTTTTCTGTTACATACCACCATCTTACCTCGATGTCTCATTGTCTGTTTATCAAACATAAGCATTGCATCTTCTATCTGCAAAAATAGAAACAAAATCACCATTAGATAACAAGAAAATTGAACTTTATTTCAAAAACTTGCCAATCTTTTATTTTCATTTTACTGTACATATATAGAACATTCTCCTTCCTGACTTGTTCCTGGGTATGACCATTGATATGTACACTCTTATGACAGGTGTTTAACAATGAAAGGATATGGAGTAAATGCACATGAGACAAAGTCTCTACAAATACATGATTAAACCAAGCAATGGAACAACGCTTTTATTGTTGTTCTTCATCTGGAAGTCACTATGATGCATAGCTGGAGATCAAGAATCCTGTGAATATTTCAAGGGTTTTTTTCTTGTTTTGTTTTTTGCTTTATATTGTGCTGGCCTCATGTTTGTTTTTGTTGATTGCGCTGATCTCTGATTTATTTGTTTTTATCGTGCTGGCCTCTGATTTGCTTTGTTTTTATTGCACTGGCCTCAAATTCATTTTGTTTTAATAACTATGGTCCAGATTTGTTTGGCTTTTTTTTGTAATTGCGCTTGCCTCAGAGAACATCTGTACCAACTAAAAACTCGTATTAATTTACAAGTACAGTACATGAATGTATACACTTTGCAATGTCATTTGAACTTTTCATATTCAATGAGAGCAAAATTCATTTCTGTTCTGACGTCAATATGATGTTGACTTTCAAGGAGAGTGAAAAAAGTGTACTTATAACCCCTCGAAAAGGAGAAAAAATTAAATTGATAAGCATTTATAACATGAAAAACAAACATACATCCACGCTGATAAAATATTTTCAGCGACAGAAAATTGGGTTTTATGGAAAAACCAATGAAAGAATATTCAATTATTTCAATACAACATTATTGTAAATTGATTAAATAAGTGGCAATTATGCCTGTTTGAAAACTCCCCAAATAAACTGGGGCGAATATTAGTCCTCCTCAAATTTAAATTTAGAAAGAACAAATTATATTTTAAGCTACTGCAAACGGATCCATACTCAAAATTTCATTAAAAGTGTAATGGAATAATTAAAGCTAAGCAATGGGTTTATTTGATTGCTAACAAACTAGAATAATACGAGCATTGTATAAAGAGAGATTAAGGTACGAATTCGGAATTAATCAATATTGCATAATCCGAATTAAATTAAAATCTGGGTAAAAAAAGGTGTGATGAGAAATGCCAAAGAAAAAATATTTCTTAATTTAGTTGTTTAAGAGACTAAGCAGAGTCAATGTTGGGAAAATTATAAATAAGAAAGTCAAGAATTACATTTGAAAGCAACTTGAAAGAGGAACAAATTTGACAAAAATTTCCATCGATCAAAATGTTAGTGGAATTGAGATGAAGCTTCATATACAAGTGGCATATAGCTTGCTAACTCGAATACATTCTCTCCATTTGGATCGGTTAAATATAAACCACTAGACTAAACAAACATAAATTCGTCCAAAATTTTGTCAAAAAGTTTGGCTATTTATGTTAACAGAAATACGTCTTCCGACTTGCTGGTAAAAGATTCAACAATTATGACGTGAAAGAAGTACCGATTTCTTGTTTTATTGTAGGAATTCTATCTAATATAAACCCTGTGTTGTTGATTTCAGTACAAACTGATACTGACAACACAATCAATAACTTGATTTGCAATTAATAACATTATGTTGTCTATAAACATGGACTCAATTTGAATATATTTTTTTTCATCTCCAGAGGAAAAACCAATGAACTTTATTTAACGACTGATTCATTAGATCTGCGATCTTTAGAAACTTTATGTGATGTGATGAGAATCGATAAGAATTTATTTAGAGATTGTTAGCGATTGATCATGATCTGGTTCTAACTGTAGAAAATATGTCATCAAACAAAATTTAATAATAGTGTATTTATTAATTAATTATTATAAAGAAAAGAAAGTTTAGGCCAAGCATATTGACTACAACACAAAACAATACATTTTTCATATGCATTGTTCATTGAAATAATTATACTAAAATATTGAACCAAACATTTAGATAGATTGACGAAAGCACTTCTGAACCAACTTGACTGTAATTCTAAATTTATTAATTTTTTGAAAATGATTGGTCAGTAGGTTGCCGCCTACGGGCAATGAATTTAGAATTTTAACAGAAAATGCATCTAACTATACTATCACTGAGTTATCCAAGCACAGCCTCAATTTAACCAAAGTAGTTTCTCAATTATTCAGAAACAACCATTGAACCATTGAAAGACTGATGGAAAAGTTATAGCTTGACTGAATAAAAGCAAGACTAGTAAACTGTTGACAATGACCTGACCCACTGACATTTTTAGCTGTATGTTATTATATGTAGACAATTTCAAGGCGTAATTTTTCACACTAGCGTCTACATAATACTTATAAGAATCATTTTTGTGATTTCCCACTTGTGCCGATCTTGACAAATCTATTATGTTTTTCATGCATTGTAACATGCCATTGTTAAATAATTTCCAAGTCTGAGACAAGACAATGTTATAACTTAATACAAAATGTGTCTCTATCTGCTTTTGCCATTTGAAAAATAATGCTAAACCATCTATTCAAGCTATTGTGGACATCCTAGCCACACAAAGATACCAGCTCCCATGCTCTGATGAATGGCTTTAATTTTTAGGCAAAAGATACATCAATGCTGTCATAAATGGCTGGATACATTGATCTCTCTTCCTCTGGCTGTAGAAACAGACGAGAGCAGACAATGTTATTCTTATGACCTTCCCCTTGTCCCACTCACCCCTTCAACTAGTTTACCCAATACCCTGGCCTTCTAAAGCATTCTGTGTAAAATGTCAACTTAAATGCTGCATATCATATTTTTTACTAAACTGAGCACCATTTTTTATACGCAAATAGTACATACTGACACTAAAGTTGAGCAGCCAGTGGTGATACAAATTCACAAAAGTGACAAAGAATACTAAATTTATCACAAAAGTATGTTACTATGGAATCTAGCAACTACAAGAATAAAAAAAAAATTGAAACACGATCAGACAAAAGTGGCAGCTATTCTGTTAATTGTAAATAGGTATTACTTCAGTACTGCAAACTGCTAATTGAACCAAGACGAAGGCTTAATTACATCAACAAAAACTTGAGAAAACCTTTCAAACTGGAGCCCGCAAAAACTACATTTACTATTACGCCAGACACCTATAATAGCTTTGATTAAAGCCACTATTAGAGCAAACCATCTGTAAAATTAAAAGATTTAGCGAAACAGAATTTTTCACTCCCTGGCAGTCATCACATTTTAAACAGAGGTAGGTTCACCTGAGGCTCCATACAAGGGAGATTTAATTTCATTTGAGGCTCAATACAAGGAAGAACGCTTTCACTCAGGCTCCAAGAAGACGCGAGAAAGATTAGATTCATTTGGGCTCCATAATTTGAAGATTAAGTTTATATTGGCTCCAGACAAAAAGAAAGTTTCATATTTGGTTAGGAAGATGAAGTTCATTTGGGCTCTATAAAAATAATGTTCATCTTGGGTTCTACACAAGGAAGATTAATACGTTTATTCTTTGCTCCCGACAAAGATCAGGTTCATTTAGGCTCCACACAATAAAGATTAGGCTCCATGTACATAAAGAAGGATTTGATTCATTTTGGGGTCTACACAATGGAGATTTCGTTCATATGATACTCCACAGAAAGGGAGATTATTTCAAGTCAGGCTCATATGCTCCACATGCTTAAGGAGGATTTTACTGATATTGGGCTGTACTTGAACTGGCATACAAAAATGTAGCCTATAATTTTTCTTTCTATAAGGTAAAATGTAAAGATTTGCCTCCATTTAAATTCTTGCTTGCCAGGTACTTTCATGGAAACTACAAAAATATAATTTGCCCCAGATCAAAATGGGTAAGGGCGGGAGACATGCAGGGCTTTTAATTAAGCTGATATGAAAACAGAACTTGCTCAAGGTTTCATCAGAAATAAGGTCATTATTAAAAAAACACATGGCCCTATTAATCCACTTGAAGGAATGCAATTAGCCTTTAATTTTTTATAGATGAACAAACAATATGCTTGAAATACTTGAATTTTGTATATAACCATGAAAAGCTATGTCTGGTGCACATGAAAGAGATATTTTTAGTCCTATTATTCAAGATTATAAACCCACATGTCTGATTATATCATATATGGTAACTGCAGAAAATCAACTTGTCTAATGTAAGCACTGCACAGTTATGTTTATCAGGTCACAGATGCCCCCACAGTCCGTTTTCATTCTTGCTTTGCCAAGTTCTCCTAAGTATATGCAAAGAGAAAGGGAAAGAGAAAGGAAAAAACAAATTTCAATGAATGTCAAATCCCAAAAGTTTAATTGCATGGTCATGGTTATAATTGTTGCTTAAGAATAGGTACCAGATTGTATAAGTACCGGTTCTACAGGTAATGTTATCACTAATCGCACTCATGACCTTCAGTGAACTATTTCAAGGATATCAAAATATTGTGCATTGTTTCGTTGTTTACAAGTGCAACATGCATACAAAAACTTTTATGAAACAGACTTTAACAGCGGTAAAGTTACCCAGGACCAAAACAAAACGTCATTTGATCAGTGGCTTGTTCAAGGCTAAAGATTTCTCAAAACACAAAGCCGAGATTTAGTCACCGGCTTGTCAATCAACAAGCTAACAATAGCCACCTCAATAGGCCTGTCAAATAAGAAGAAAAGACAACTGTTAAACCATGCTATCATTAAAATCTCCTAATACAATAAAAACGCAACAATGGCGTCAAGTTCTGCCACCCACAATAGACTCAAAGTTTAAATTTGATTACGCTCTACTGTATAAACTGCCGACTTACAAAGGCATGCCCCATCAAACAGAAGTCAAATAGCAATTCTTCCCGCCTTTCAACGCTAATATGCATATAAATATTAAAATACTATAATTGACAATGGTGTGATAATTACGGAATATCTTTCAAGACAAATATGATGGACAGATTTAATACACTATAGGCATTGAAGCTAGACAACCACGGAAGTATGTTATGACATCATAATTTATCTGATACATTTTTATGAATTCGTCGCGTTTCTCAATCACAGTTTTAATCCGTCTGTCAGTTAAGTTGTCAATCAGGTAAACCATTCTTTATGAAAATAAAATACTTTTGAAAATTAGCAAATTTATATGCAAATTTTAATTCAGTTTTAAGTTTTTTTATTATTTTATTTTTAACATTCAGAAATTTAATTTTGCCTTTCTGAAATTATTGATCACTCACCAATAAATCAATTTTAACACATAATTCATAAAGCTAGCTGTTGGCTGTACCGTAATTAATTTCTTCATTTATTCTAAATTCAATGCTTCGCTGGTATTTGAAAACAGAAGAAAAAAAGCAAAAGTGCTCATTAATATTCCTTGTATTAATTTTCCAATTTCAAAGTTTGTGTCAAGTGCTGGCAACAGTCACCATGTCTTAGTAAACAGGCGATGCACATCAAGAACCTTCGATTGTGTATTTGAACTGCAAGTAAGTGCAGTCTGATTTTATATGGTAACTTTTACAACTACAGATTAAAAGACAAATTATCTCCCCTTCAAAATTTCAGACAGCAACCATATTGCTTCATGCACATTTTCAGGTGGTGTACTAAAATTGTGCAACATTTCATCAAAATCCAAACTGTGGTTTAGGAGAACATGTGCTGACAAAGATCACCACCTCCCCCTTTTCCAGAAAATATTCAAAGATGAATTATCTCCCCTTAAAAATTAAAGACAGCAACCATATTTATTCATTCACATCTTCAGGTGGTGTACTACAACTGTGTAACATTTCATCAAAATCCAAGCAGCCGTTTAGGAGAACATGTGCTGATAAGGTTCGCCTTCCCCCTTTTTCCAGAAAATATTCAAAGACGAATTATCTCCCCTTGAAAATTTTGGGCAGCAACTATATTACTTCATGCACATTTTCAGATGGTGTACTACAACTGTGTAACATTTCATCAAAATCCAAGGAGCCATTTAGGATAACATGCGCCGACAAGGTTCGCCTCCCCCCTTTTTCAAGAAAATATTCGAAGACGAATCATCTCCCCTTTAAATTTTCAGACATCAACCATATTACTTCATGCACATCTTCAGATGGTGTACTACAACTGTGTAACATTTCATCAAAATCCAAGCAGCTGTTTAGGAGAACAAACGCTGACAAGGTTAGCCTTCCAGCTTTTTCCAGAAAATATTCAAAGACGAATTATCTCCCCTTAAAAATTTGGGGCAGCAACCATATTACTTCATGCACATTTTCAGATGGTGTACTACAACTGTGTAACATTTCATCAAAATCCAAGCAGCCGTTTAGGAGAACATCCGCTGACAAGGTACATGGACGGACAGACGGACGGACAGACAGGGCGATTCCTATATACCCCCCAAACTTTGTTTGCGTGGGGTATAATTACATACATCAAGTTCAGAGACCGTGCTAAAACGATGAAATTAGTAACCAAATATTAAACACAATATCAAAACAGAATCGTTCTTCCAATTGATCTCTATATTTGCTTTTCCTGGAAGTTACGTTTTATGCAGACAGATTTATTGGAACGCATTTCACTACATTTCCGTGGGGGTCAACTATTTGTCAAATTAAGTACAATTTTCACCATACATAATATCAGGTCTCAGACTATAAAATTGCAGCTTTAGGCAAACAATAACATTTTCCATCGCTGACATTTTGTGGTTTCTAACATACAACCATCCGTCTAAGACTGAACTGCAGCATTTAAACAAATGACGGAGACTGAATCTGAAAAGGTCCCTGGTTCAATACTTCTTTTTCGCAGAACATATCTATAGGTAGATCTATTTGATCTGATTTTCCAATTCTATTCCAAGGGTCCGGGTTTATATCAGACAAGCTCTCATCTCAATTTCCTGGTCATCATGAGTAAATGCAGTTTCTGTGACTAGTCTATCTAAGGAAAGTAATTTAAGTTATGGATATCCCCGTTTTCTGGAATCTCTATAAATTCCTGTGAAGATGGTTCCAGTTGCTTTGTTTTGGATTATATTTGTAAAGTCTATGATCTTATAAAGTAAAATCTGTCATCCATACTTGCAATGAAATGAAACGAAATTTTGATGCCCCTCTAACAGGCCTCTCACTGTTGATCAATGCACTGAATGAGATTGCAAATTTAAGGTTTCCTAATGGATTTCAGAGAATTGTCTGACTGTTTAAAGTCAAGAAGCCACACTCTTATCAGTCTTAAACCAGAAAATACAATTAAAATGATTTCCAAAGACTTTCATATGAAATCATCCTTTGGAATGACTTTATTTGAGAATTAAATAACAAAAGACTTATTCAACCCAAAACAAAAAAAAATGGAGTTGACTTGTATTGGGGTGTCATGTACATTTGTCACAGGATCAGATGGGAGAAGGGTGTCTTAAAACTGTTGTTTGGGTCCGCAAGTCCCGTCAGGAGTCACATCAATAAATTTACAATAAAATTACAATTCCAAAGCATTCTTTTCCAAACCATAGTTCTCTATAGTTTAGTTCTTATCATTATTGTATACCCAAGCATATTGAAATATACCAAAGTGTCTTCGAGACTTGAATATTCATGTCAAATATGGCCATCAACTTAAAATTCTGATACTAAGCCTAGTTTATATCAAGATAAAATCTACATTCATTTTAAAAATTGAAGAAAAAAACTTTTTTAATTTCAAAAATGTTCAAACTAATGACAAAAGAAATCCTATTGCTGATACATAAAATCAAAATGAAAACGCAATAAAATTTAAAAGATATAAATGTTTTAAAGTATTTGAAAATTGGACAAATTATTACATCATTTTAAACACTGAATTAGTATAATATAAGATGTGATAATATCTTAATATGCCTTAATGTATGGGAAAATATTTGCATTTCTTTAAATGATTTTTCTGTATTTCTTTTAAGTAATCTTCTTGGATTTATAAAAGACATTTTGCATAAAAACATTTATCATATACCAAATAGAACTCTCTGGTTGACAGTTTAATTTGTAGGTTCAATTTTTCCCTTTCCAGACACCAACAGGAACAATTCCTTAGGGTTTTAAGGGGATATAATTTATTGCTGAAAATTATCACTGAAGCTAAAACAGAATTCAAAGATTTTCTCAAATATGCATTAAATCTATACTGCATTACAGCCACAAAGATTGCAAATTAATACTCGAAGATAATTTCATTTATTTAAACACAATATAGTATTTTCCTTTTTTTCACAACTTAAATGTGAGACTTTATGATTTTTTTCTTTTTTGAATTTGTGAACATTTTTGTATCATTTGATACTCCAATTGGTTTTCTCCCCTGGTTGAAAGACTGAATGCTGTATTAGGGCCTTGCAGATTTCAAATTTTATTCTAAACTTTCTTTCTATTTCCATTGCCTATATTTGTTTACTTAAATGATCAATCGATGCACATACAAATTATCAATAACACAAATTGAATCAATTAATCAAACACGTCAAGATTTTACGAACTAGCGCTTTCCGCTGTCACTTGTGTTCAATTTTTTTTCCTTCTTGCCATTAACGTTTGATATAGCTTTTTCTCAATTTATCATAAACTTATTAATGATTTCCTTTTACTTGGAAATAGTACCACAGGTCTCCGGGATTGTTACGATAAATTGGAGTGGTCATTGATTGGGACGTATTCAGACGTGGTAAATCTCTGCACAAACGTTAGGATCAATAAGTGAAGATACCGCTACATATGTATATGGTATTAAGAAACACCAGGCAATTTTTCAACGTGTCAAATAAAGATTTTCATTACATGCTTATCTTCCGCGGCCAAAACATACCAATCTCTATGAGAGTCAAAATCAATAGGAACGTAGCAGTCGTGTCTGCCTCAATGGTCAAATCAGTTATTGGAATTGTGAATGCCAATAAAAGCAAAAGTGAAAACATTACAAATCAAGAAAAGAGAAAATCACAGAAAAAGAAGACCAATATCATAAAGTTAATTGAATATTGTTTTTTTAATTCCCAACGAGAAGTTTTTTTCAATTATTCATCACCGAAGTACAAAAACGACAGGGAATATGAATGAAAAAGGGTGTTAGATCAATGAGACGAACACTAAACACAAACTGCATATATGATGAAAAGAAAATATTGAAAATTTTAAATAGATAGTTTTGTTTTGTGCGAATAAATTAATTTTATATTGAAGCCAGAGAAAGGATTCGTTTGTTGATACATTTCCTCATCTTTCCCATATTCATGTAAAAAACATTTTTTGAAGCATAGGTAATAACATCCTCTTCCAGTTATTACAAAACTACATGTAGTAGAAGCAAACCTTGACATACTTATATCTAAGTTTATTCTTGTTCGGAAAATAAAATGTAAAAAACTACCATTTTTAAAATTCCATGGTCTTAAAAGGTATCAGCAGACTAGCTGGAACGAAACTCAACTTTGATGATTGTTCATGTTCACAAGCCAAATATAAGATCATTATCTTTAATATTTTAGAAAAAAGAAGTTAAGAAACTGCCATTTTAAAAATATTTCACAAAGATTTTTGAAGACTTTATTAGTAATTGTCTCAAATGTCAAAAGCAAATTCATTCAAAGATATCACCCACCCTTTCAATAGTCCTTAACAAAACTTAACCTTTTGACCTTCACTTAACTCCTTCCCAATTTGTCCTTTATACAATACGATAATTATAACTCCAAATAAATACATGCTTTTCGCCATTTGACATGTCAAATCATTCTTTACTGTGATTGATACATGCATTTAATGTCATAATATTTTGTGCATGTTCTTAAAAGGATCTTTAAACACAATAAATAGATATTCCTCGGGGAAAGATAATAGTGACTTCCTTTTCTATGGTCAATTTTACCAATCCAAATACATGACATTTATGGAACTTTTCTAATAAACAACTGTTTACATGGGAAATAATGATAGTTTCTGTTCCCTTTATAGGGGCATGAATTACAGAATAGTTTGGCAAAGATATTCAGTTCAATTTGTTCCTGATAAAAACTGAGGCAAATTGTTTTGAAGACAAGCTTCCATGTCAAGATTGATTTCTGGGGCACAAAAAAAAAGAAGAAGTACAATTCTATATGCAGAAATATAAATATCAGTTCCAATTAAGGGAGACAAGTATCAAAGGGAGGTAACAATTGTTATGTCATTTAGTCAAATGACTTGCAGTCTTCGTGAAATACATTTCAAATTTAGTGGACTTTTGGTCCGGTAGTCTTGTATGGCTTATCAGACCCACCAAAAATTGTCTGAGCCTTACATTGTACATAATTTTTCCAAATTTTAACAACATGACCAATTCGACATAAGATTTTTGACAGGCACCATTAACATCTACCAGAAAATTGTCTTTTTTGCAGCCTGAAACCTCATATCTAATGATTTTGCCAATGTAGAACTTTTGACACACATTTTACAATTTTTTTTTACCAGTCTTCTGCCAAAATGTCAGTTTTTTAATTGTCCTTCAGAACTACATATTTCGTGAAGATAGTGACTCCTTAAACTTTCTATTTCTTCTTTAACAATACATACATTAAATTAGAATAGGCACGCTTATTAAATTTTCAATGATTTTCTCAATGGGTTTCAGAAGACAAAAATGTAACATATTGTCAAAACATATGTTTACGAGAGCTACCTCTACATCAATACATAAAAGCATATCAGCTACCTTGATCACTATTTTTCAAATCAAATTACAAATTAGTGTTTTGACTATATTGACAACAAATAAATCATTTCTTAAAACTTGACAACGCTGAAGATTATTATAGCATCGCAAGCTGTTGCATCTCTGCGTTTGAAAGAAATATAATGTGTGCATAAGCATCCAAGGTTTTTTTTTTCAAATCTTCGATAAAGTTAATCATAAACTCAATCTAACATACTTCCAAACAAAGAAGGAAAAGAAAGGGCTTTAAGGTCAAATAAGAATCAATTTTCCAAACAGATGATACAAGGCTTTACGTCATAAAATACCCCTAAATCTATCTAAACATGAGATTCGGGACGATAATAAAAATTAATCAATTCACCCAATAAAAATTATTGATCAATTTTTAAAAAAATTTTCCACCACTTATAAAATTATCTCTCTAAAAGTGACCAGATGATATTGATAGATCTCAACCAATCCTATAGTACTAGTATATAGAAAATATATTATTAGGGTGCAGTCTTGATCTAGCTGTCTTGTATAAGGCCATGAAAATAAAAAATTCCTTGAGTCTCATCACCTCTTACCGAAATTTTTTCAGCCCCTAAAAATTTCTTCCTTTGAATTATTTGCTCATAATACATAATTGATTTAAAAATATCTTTTTTTGCTCCACCCTTCAAAATAAATTCTGCATGATTTCAATTTCAACACTTAAAACATTCAGAAAAATCAGGCCTGAATATTTAAGCAAATTTTTCTTTTTTTTTTTTTTTTTTTTTTGTAATTCACATTTAGTTAAATCAACCCATTTCCTCACAACTTTAAATTTTGGCGTGAGAAAAGCAATTTTAATGTAAAAACTATATTTCTGCATGTACCAAGCATGTTAAAACGAAAAGTTACAAGTAATCTCCGTTAAACCAAGTAACTGTATCCAGAGATGCAATCTATTATTAATCAAATGGCGACCTTATGCTATTTTTTATTCATTTACGTTGTATCGACATCCGCTTTAAAACAACCTCCCTTGCACTTAAAGCTCCGCATTACTTACCTGTATAGATTGATTAGACTCACAAATTCTACCGATTATCATCAATTCATAATTGATGGGTGCTATGATTAGAGATTCCAGTCTCTATGGATTACAATTACTAGACAGCTATTCAATTCTCTCTTCACAGAAATATACAATTATGACAATTATGACGAATAAACTGTGAAAAATAAGTCAGCTTTTAACAGTAATAAAAGCCAATGTGACACTCTTTTTATATAATAATAGATCGTTACGCAATCATTATCAATATATGATCACAATTTATTAAAATTGTGGATTGATTTCACTACGAAGACTGATACCAATATTTGACATTGTAATTCTAATGACTACAAAATGCTGTATGGTTGACTATGGTTTCCCTTTAATTTATATTTCATTTCGTTTGGCCCTAGAATTTTACTCGTGTGATATCGAGTTAAATTGGACCCCAACAAACACCAATGGTTTATAGGGGTTGTGACCTTCTATTATTTCTGAAGAATGTTTGAAATGAAGCTTAATGATTTTCCATGCAATATTTTTAAGGTTTGGCTTATTTTCAATAAATTATTTGAAAAACATGTTAGGACTTGGAGAATGGTATTCCTTGAATATTTCTAAATTTCAAGCTTCAATCGTCAAGGAGAGGGTATCATATCAATAATTCCAAGATTCAGATATTCTGTGCACTGGTTTGTTGTGGATCAAGTTCAATGGTACATTTAGTGATGAAAAAGAAAGGAAATGGGGTAAATGTCAAGGAGACAACATGTACTCCCACTTTTTAATATTTTCATTTAATATTTTCCTTCCCTTTCACGTCATGGAGTTTATTCCATTCCTCCCTCCTCCTATATCCCCTCAGATCATTGATATTTCTAATACATGATTGGCATGAAATTAAATCTGTTACTGTATTTCTATTTTTTCTAATATTTTGGACCAATCAAATTGTATGTTTGCCAGTCAAGTTGAACCACATTCAAAACATTTGCATGCCACTAGCTTGGCCTTCAATATTTGTTATGTCATGGATTAAAATTGCTTCCCTCATATCTCTCGTGCCTTCAATATTGGCTCATTTATATTTCTGATACATGATTGGCATGAAATTAAATCAGCTTTGGAATCTCTCACTCTTTATGAGTCGGTTAATAATTTAACGATTTTTCTTTTTTCTGAATTGGAATCAAGATCATAAAAGTTTATGGGATGGGTGAGAATGGTACGTTTTTAATTTTTGAGTTTTGTCGAAGTTTGATGCTGTCCTGAGTGCTCCTAATATTTACTTTGTGACGGCTGTTTTTGACACCATTAATAAGAATTTTACCCGCTGCCTTTCAGAATTATGTACTCATTGACAATGCCAAAAAACTCTATATTTAGTACATATTGACCGGGACCAAAAATTCTGACTGGCATTTTTTTCTGTCACTGGAGAAGTATGACAAGCAGTGAGGATACAGAGCTCAGCGAAATCCTGTTAATCTCTCGGCATGTCTCGGCAGTTTAAGACATTATCCTATCAATAATCCTCTTGACAGTAAATATCCTCTAAAAAATTTCCAGTAAGTTGTTCAAACAATGATAATGCATATTTCCATTTTGGAGATTTTAAAATAAATTTACTCTTTAGTATGATTAAGTACTTTTTTAAATCTTGTCGACTCTCAATATATCAGGTTTGGCCAATAAAAAAGTGAAAGATCAAATAAATGTATGTTTTCAAGTACATTTTTATGCACCTGAATTTGCCTGTATGCCACTTTTTAAAATTTAAAATCTAAACATCATATTGGACACAATGGTGATAATGAACAGTGAGAGAAAAATGGCAACAAAAAGAAACTTTGGTCCAAAAAAGTAAAAGATCTCAAAATCACCAAGTTGTAAGAGTCCGATACAAAAGAGTGAAATGCAGAAGTCTGACACGAAATGGGTGTGAAAGTTTGACATGATTCTGTAAAAGTCACAAAATTGGTGTGAAAATTTGTCATGATTCTATACTGTCTGACACAATTGTGTAAAAAAATTGAAACAAATGTGTGAAAGTCTGACACAAAATCAGTGTGAAATCTTGAAAAATCTGTGTCAAAAATCTGACACTTCCACAATTTTTGAAACACTCGGCAATCTACCGACTTGTAAATCCAACATCTTATGGATGGAACTAATTTAATTATCACTACATCAAAGCCAGCATCGGTTGCAGGTGTGTCAATTACAGGTAGAAAACTACTGATTAGGTACTTAATGCCAAGATAATGATGGTTAAAGTCCTTCAAATCTTCTTTATACTGAAAGCTTTATATAAATCCAATGCACAGAGCTTGGTAACTCAAACATTTCTAGTTACATAGTCATTCATGAATCAAGAAGTTTGAAATTTGAGAAACAGGAAAATATGGATAAAATTATACACATAATGCAACACATTCCACCAATCCAACAGTTTTTTTGAAATGGCAAATTGTAGAAAATGAACAACCATAAAATATGAAAGACTGTAAAACCTACATGTACATATATCATTACACAGGCTTTCTTTGCATCAAAAGCACAAGTTCAGGTCATGATCAGACCAATTAAGATATTGGAAATGGCAAAATATTTAAGAAGAAAATAACCACCAGCAGCTGTTTTCACAACAAATTTTAACCATTGCCTTAACAGACTAATAATAGTGTATTTGTCGCAAGAATTTTGGTTCAAATGGCCCTGCTAACTTGCAGTTTTTGCATTCTTATAGACTAAAAAGTCACATGTAATTCTTTTACTTTTTATAAAACTGTTCATTTCTAATATACCCTAAATGGTTTTCTTATGTGGATCATCTCAGATCCATTGTTTTTGCAGCCTAATGAATATAATGATGCAATGCAGGGACATTTTAAGTTCAGTTATACCTTTTACAAGTACTTTAATTCCCACAATTTCCAATGTCCAACTAAATAAACTCTTTAACCAGACAGTGAATGTTCTAACTGACCAATAATCAAACTAAGGCAAAAATTTTCCCATTACAATTTTATCCCGCTACGTGACTGATGACTTACGACGACCTGTAATCCTATGTTAGGACACAATCTACGATACAACCAGGTGCAAGACAATATACTACTGATTATTACCTTTATGTACCTGGGACGAGAAAGTAATCAATCATATATTTAATGTTGTAGTGGGCATTACGAGAAATCATTTAATCAATAATTATCTCCCTTTGTGAGAGTCCAGGATTTTCCATCGAGTGGTATAACATATATCCAAGTATGATTGATGCTGTTGCGAACATCTTTCCATATGTGGGAACAATCAATCACAGTTGAAAATAAGGTGATTTTGGGTACTATGTACTTGTGACTAAGTTATGATGTTCTAGGGTTAAAAATTCCTCGGGCTACAAGTCTGTCCTCTGTCCGGACCAAAAATGGTTATGTGGTGATTTTGAACGTCTTAGATGTTCACTTTTTTCGAAGGCCCACAACCTGATAATTTTAGCAAATATTGAAAAATTCAATATTGCTAACTTGTGCAACACCATTTTGACAGATTAAAATTGAAATTGATACATGTATTACGGGTTAGATACTTTAAGAATTTCGTAAAATCAAATTAAGTCTAATCTCAGAAAAAAAGGGTCAAAAATTTACTCTCAAATTTATAAATCTGCTTGAACCAGCATGAAAAGGAAAACATGAATGACATAAGGCTATTACATACTAGTATATAAACCAGCGTCCTAAACCAATAACATCAATATTTATCTAATTATGACCATTGATCAAAATCAGCATTAAATGCCTCAACTGTGAAAGTAGTGACTTTCAAAAACCTCACCAATAGTCCGACAAAAATTTTATTCAGATGACCAATATTCAACAAAATGACATAAGGCTATTACATACTAGTACATAAACCAGTGTCCTAAACCAATAACATCAATATTTATCTAATTATGACCATTGATCAAAATCAGCATTAAATGCCTCAAATGTGAAAGTAGTTACTTTCAAAAACCTCACCAACAGTCCGACAAAAAATTTTATTCAGATGACTAATATTAAACAACAAATACATGTACCATTTCTACTAAAAAATTCAAAATGTTTCATCGCAAATTGATTGCAACAGTACCGCAGCGTTATTTACCATCTAACCACGTCTAAATACATCGTTGGTTATTATCTCCGATCGTGGTAATCTTATAACTGAGTGGAATATTGATGGCGATCTGTCAATAGTTTCCCAGGAGCTTTTTACAGAAGGATGTAAGAATGTTAGTGACACTTTAAGCTGATTAAAACTTCTTACTTCTTACATGCTTAACTTGGTCTGCGATCCATCAAATATATTTAATCCTATTTACCGAGGATGAGCATCGAGCCTGATGAATGCTTAATCAGACACAAATATTAACAAGCATAATCTTATTTAAACAACGTCAGGTCTTTGTTAGTCAACAACTTCATGTGTGTCATTAAAAGATCTAAGAGTAAGATGGTATATGTCCGTCATAAAATATCATGCAGAAAATTTAGTTTTTAGTTATCTGAAAAGATTTTTTCATGCCAGACATTCGGACATACCAACCCAAAAAGATTGTCCAAGTGACATTTTACTAAGCTTCAGTATCATTTTCATTAAAAAATGTTATGTTCAACATTCAGGGCAGCAAATCTTGTCAGTCCGGCATAAATTTTGCCAAAAAAAGCCTTTGGACAGACAACATTGTCCATTATTTGTCAAAAAAAAAGTGGAGTTAATCAAGATAGTTTCAAGGATTTTATGTGCCATGTTTTACCCCAATTTTGCACAAAATTTTAAATCTTTCCTTCAAACAGGGGTCCCAAGCCACACAACCCCTAATTGAACTTAGCAATGTACACTATAATGTACCTTCTGTTGAAGAGTACAATAGTCTGTGACCGATGCCTTTTTTAAATTACACATTTTAATCTTTTTGGACACTGGGTTGTGTTGGCTTAAGGTCAAAGTGACTGACATAATAACATGTTTGACATCGTCTGTCTAAAAGGAGTCGATATAATACAAAACAAATTCGGAATGTCATTTTAAATTACAAGAAATTTACATCTAGATACATGTAGACAAAAAACTTCTTCCATGTAACAACCATTAACATGAGGATGAAAAGATGTTCAAATTTCCTGCGACAATGTCCCTTTGACCCCCTAAATGTTTATTTCATAAATACACGGCCAACGGAATGTTTTGCTAAGATCTACATGATTTTTTTCAAACTTCCTCAATAGAAGAGAACTCTCACAATTGTCAAAAGCAACATTGAAATGAACAAGCAACAAAATGAATATGTTTGTTTCACAACTCTTCCCGACTATTTAATCAAAAGCATATTTTCTTTTTTACCAATTACTATGTCAAGAAGACAAAAGATTTTCTGGTTGTTTTCTGTGGTTGGTCGATGTAAACACAAACTTAAATTGAACATCTACCATCTTCTGTTGTCCATTTCAAGCTTATCTTTCATGGAAATCATGAAAATGAGGCTCAAATAGGGGTCTCTTACCACCAAAATCAGTTCAGGGTATTTTTGTGGAAGTCAGTTCCATTACACATGCATTGCTTATTAAAGCTTTCCAGAAATGGAAACTTCTATGGAAACTGTGAAAATGAGGCTCAAAAAAGGGGGATCATACCATCAAAATCAGCTCAGGGTCATTTTAATGCGTATTTTTGAAAGTCAGGTGCAATTGTTATACAATTTTAGGTCAGATCTGTGATTCATGCACCTACAAAGATCAAGTACAGCAAATGAATCTGGAGAGAAATGGAGGAGAAAAAAGGCATAACAACAGATCTTGAGCAATTATAATTTGAATAAATTTGAATCACCTGTGGGCAGAAACTATCAAAATTTGTATTTTCAAACATTTCCCCTTCAGTAACATACTAATAGATTACAATCTCGTACATTGTACTGACACATAAGAGTCTACATTAAATGTATGTCTTTTTAAAACAAAACCAACAACCTCCTAAATTTCAAATTCAAATATTTGCCAAATAAACTGCTGCAATTTAAGAGTAATTCACAAGTATAATAAGGAAATTTGGTTCCATTGTAAACATTCATAGATCCTCAATAAACAAAACTTTCATCAAACACCTTGTCCAAATCAATTCCAGTTGTCAGTTTTCAATACAAGTCCAAACATAGACCAAATTCAGATTTTTCCTCCATAAACTTTGATACACTGTGTTAATTCTCCGACCAGTCATTTTAACCTTTCCATTTCCCTAAATTTTCTATGACGTTAAACTAAAGATGTACTTTAAATGTCTTTATATCACACTGTATCGCCACGGATATCAAAACCTGTCCGATACAATATTTACTTAGGACGGAACTCATTTAAATATCAGAAGAACAATGATACATTGAAAACAGTCTGGAAGAAGAATTGGTCTAAATGTATCGTCATTTTCATATAATTAAACAATTTCATCAGATTTATATTTTTCTGAGGGTTTTTTTATTTTCCATGGTGTGGACATGTGAAAGTTTGAGCCTAATCTCCACCTACATGACGACTCATGTGGTTCCATGGTGTGGACATGTGAAAGTTTGAGTCTAACCTCCACCTACATGACGACTCGCGTGGTTCCATGGTGTGGACATGTGAAAGTTTGAGCCTAATCTCCACCTACATGA